>PVIJ01014573.1:0-40093 GCA_004024925.1 Scalopus aquaticus
GGGAGGGGGGGAGGAAGGAGCCGGAGGGAGGGAAGGGAAAGGGCACAAAATGGAATAGAAAAGAACACAAGGGACCATGGAGATGGATCACGGGTGAATTGGTGGTGGGCTACCCTAGGGGAATACAAAATGTAAAAGACATAAATAACAATAAAAATATATATTAAAAAAAAAAAAAAGGATTTTGGTAGGTATCAACTATCTTTTCATAATAAGAACTAAGCACTTTTAATCTGCATTATTAGATATACATAGAATAATATATTCTGTATTTAAGTGATGAAACATACAGAATCAAATCCCGTGAACTTGACACTTTAACATGAACATTACCAATAGTATTGTACCTACTCATACTTTGTCCCAAATCCCTGCCTTTCTTACCTCAAAGATGACCACTATTGTATTATCATTTTTTTAAAGAGAAAAGTTTAATCACATATATGTGTATACTTAAATAACATATTATTCAGTTTTACAGTTTTTATTAAGCTGTGGGAAGCTTGATGTTATGTAGTACATAATCCTCCATGGCTTGCTTCTTTTATGAAATAATATTTCAATAGCATTTTTACATGATTGCTATGTAACTCTAGTGCATTTAGTTTAAGTTTTATTTAATATTCTTTTGTATCCTATGATTTCTCCCACATTTATTTGTTATAGTGCTAAAATGAAACTCTTTTTCTCATTGTCTATTTGACTACTCATAGTTTATACAGAAACTTTAGGAAAGATATTTGTTATTTTATTGGCACATCATTTTTCAAAAAAAAATGAGATGATGCCCAGGCAATATCCTAAGATGCTCAATTAGTTTTTATTTAATTTAGTAAATTTTGTTTTTATGTACACTTATTTATTTGCTCACATGTAAAGCAATCAATTTATGGATTTTTATGTATTTGGTGTTTTCCAATTCTTCATATAAACTACACTGGTCAACACTGAGATCGTTACTGACTTAAAAAGGCCCTAATCTGTAGTTTCTTGGTGTGCTGAACATGAATATAACCCTGAAAATTTTTTATTAGCTCTCATTTTGAAGATATTTCATATAATTCATTTTCTATGTTTCACCATGTAAATTTATCCAGTAGGACTGCAACAAGATCCGAAATCAGCCTAGAATGATATAATATTGCATCACATTGCATAATACCATCATGCACATATCATCCAGAGTTGATTGCATCATTTTCTGATGCAATGCAATACTAATGCCAGGCAGCTGCTAAAGTAAGCTGACGTTGGCAGTGCATTCTGTAAAGCCCTGTCGGAAAGGTTTTAGACTTTGTGCGAGACAGTTTAAGCTACTGTTCCATAGAACGGTTATTATTTTATCCATTTAAGCACAATACAGAACAGTAATGCCTTGAAAGTGCGTTAATAGCATGGACAATTTCTGCTCTATTTGTGGGGAGGTGATGTTTGACAACCAGAAGAAAAGGATCACTTCTCAAGTGAAGAAGGCTTATCATCTTTACTTTGGATGCAAGGTTGGTGATCAAGACAAGCCTTGGGCCCCGCATATATGCTGTGCAACATGTACAACACAGCTTTCACAGTGGTTAAATGGCAAAAGACCATCAATGCCGTTTGCAGTCCCCATGGTGTGGAGAGAGCCAAGCAACCACATAAACGACTGTTACTTCTGCTTGGTTCCTCCTCTTTCTGGTGGAATAACGAAGCCAAAGAAGTCGAGAATAGTCTACCCAAACATTCCGTCTACATTGAGACCAGTTCCATATGGTGAGGGACTTCCTAGTCCAGAACCTCCAGCAGAATATTCTCTTGATTCATCTGATGAGGACAAAGGTGAGCCAACCTGTTCTTCTCCTGCTTCATCAGCATGCAGTGATCCAGATTTTCACTGTGGTGCATCATCAACCCCATGCAGACTAACACAAGAAGAACTAAATGAGCTGGTTTGTGATTTGGACTTATCCAAGAACAAGGCAGAATTGCTAGGATCAAGACTCCAATGATGGAATCTTCTAAAAAGATGTCACAATTACTTTCTATCAAAAGCGCCACCAGCAGTTGGAGCCTTTCTTCAGAAAGGAAAGTACTCTGGTATTCTGTTCCGATATTGAGGGCCTCATGAATGCCTTAGAAATCACGCATGACTCACAAGAATGGAGACTATTTCTAGATTCTTTGAAACTGAGTGTTAAGGCTGTGCTTTTGCACAATGGAAACTGTCTTCCATCTATTCCAGTAACGCATGCTGTCCACATGAAAGAGACATGCAATAAATTAAAGCAGCTACTGAATTCCATTGAGTATAACAAGTACAGTCGGCATGTCTGTGGTGATTTGGAGCTAGTTGCTCTTTTAATGGGACTGTAGCAGGAATATACAAAATACATGTGTTTCTTATGTGAGTGGGATAGCTGAGCAAGTGAATTGCACTACTTGCAGAAGGAATGGACTTGCAGACAAAATGTAGCAGTTTGAGAGAAGAATATCCAGCACCCAGCTCTGGTTGAGGCTCACAAAATCCTGCTACCACCCCTTAACATCGAGCTAGGTTTGATGATGAATTTCGTGAAAGCCATTGACCTGACCTCTCCAGCTTTCCGATACCTGCATGAAAAATTTCCTTGACTCAGCGAAGCAAAGATTAAAGAGGGAGTTATTGTGGGTCCTCATATTCAAGAGCTCTTCAACGATGACCGGTTCAACAACTTTCTGCAGGGTGATGTGAGACAAGCATGGAATGCTTTTCGCCTAGTGTCTACAAACTTTCTTGGGAATGTTAGGGCAGAAAACTACAAGGAACTAGTAGAAGACATGCTGATGCAGCATCAGAAACTTGGCTGCAATATGTCTCTAAAGATCCACTTCCTTCATTCCCATCTGGATTTCTTCCCTGAAAACTTTGGTATGGTTAGTGATGAACATGGTGAACATTTTCATCAAGATACCACATCAATGGAACAAAGATACCAGGGAAAACGGTCCACTGCAATGCTGGCTGAGTACTGCTGGACACTTCCCAGAGATGCTTCTGAACAGCTGTACAAGAGACAAGGGATGAAATCTAAGAAGTAGTCTATGACTTGATTTTTTACAGGCATTAACCCTAAGCCTATTTCTGTTGGCATGTATTTTGTGATGTAAACATCAATTTATTGCAGATTACAAAAAACACTAGAGCCAAAATTAGAATTTGACTGTCATATTCATGTTGAGCACATGCAAAATGATAGAAAGTGACTATTTTTATTTCAGTAACATGACTTTTGTAAAAATTTGTTCACCAGTGTTTTCTCTCCTATTTTAGAAACTCTCCATTTAGAAGTTTTTATGTGACATACACACTGAGGATTATGTCTTTTATCATTATAAAATATCCTTTAACTCTAGATAATCATCTTTATTTTGACATCTATTTTGTTTAATATTAGTATAATCATACCAGCTTAGTGCATTTCTTCTATGTATCTTTTTATTCACTTTATTTTTAGCCTATTTTCTCTTTATACTAAAGTATATTTCTAGAACAAATGTGGGAATTGTAGTCTAGAAAATGAGAAGAATCAGAAAAATGGTCAATTGTAAGACCCTCCTGTACAAACTTCTTCAACTGATCAGTTGAAGGCCAGCTGTTCCAGGCCAGACTTTCTGTTCACATTTAATCAGGATGATGATCAACTGATGCTCTTGGACGTCATTTGATCAGAATATGCAGAGGAATAAGTGACTTTCTGAAATGTCATTAAAAACACTGGACCAAATCATGCTGCAGAAAGGACAGTGGCCAGGCATACTTTTGTGTGAGAACATCTACTCCCAGGCATGAAAATGGAGATAATCACCTTTTGAGGAAAAGAAACAGATCGAGGACTGCTGAGTTTTCATAGGAGCCACCTGTTTATATGTGTTTAACCTGGCCCCTTTTATTCATAGTGGGAAAGTTAACTATCATTCTGGAAATACTGCAAAATGCTGTCTTGTCCTTTCAGACTTAGGTACTTGTGTCCAGAACAATTAAGCAAAAAAGAGACTTTAGTGACAATTCCCAGATTGTTAGGCCCTTTAGTATAGTGTAGATTTGTCATAATATTTTACAGGACCATAAGATTTATTAATGTGGACAGCAAGGGATAGAACTTTAAGATTTTAACTAGAATATATTTTTCTTTTCAAAACATGCTTTCTCTGCACCAGTATGAGACACATGCCATCCACAGAGTGCTGGTGATAGGCTGTTGCACAGAGAATTTCCTTTGGCTTTTTGATTGTCAGTCATATGTGCTTCTATACCTTAAACAGGTGTTTCAAAATTCGAAGAAAAGTGACAATTATTATTCTCCTCCTACCCTCATTTTTTAAATTGAAGTAACATTGGTTTAGTGTGTTAGAAGTATAGAATCTCCTACCTCTGGGGTTGTGACCACACTGCACTAATCATCAAGACACACATAGTTGTAGTCCACCATAGTCCATTGTACTCCCAACCTTGCTCTTGCCCCTTCCCCTCTAGTAGCCTTAATTCTATAGTAAGCTTTTTAGGGTTAGTTCTTAATTTGGTTTAGTTCTTAATTAGGTTTAGTTCTTAATAAATTTGTTCTTGACTTATCTGATCCTTTGTTAGGTTTTTCTATATTCCAAATTTAAGTGATACCATCTGGAATTTGTCTTTCTCCTGAGTTATTTTTGCTTAGCATGTCCCCTCCGTGTCCATCCATGTTGCTGCAGAAGCAAGAGTTTATCTTTTTTTATAGCTGAGTAGTATTCCATAATTTATATGGATACCTATCTTCCTGATCCACTCATCTTTATTGGGGCACTTAAGATTGTCTTTATTGCTTGGCTGTTATAAATAGTATTGTAATGAACATGAATATTTAAAAACTGTATATTTAATCTGGCCCAGTACCAGTAATTTATTCTGTCAGGAAATTTATTTTATTTGTCAGGAAATTGTGTGATTCTAATATGATAATTTAATGTCAGTATTTCTATTATAATTTGCATGTTACTCTCCAGGTAATGACAGTGTCGCCGTTGCCTTTTTCACATAAAGTTCATGGCCCCCAAAGTGATTATTTTTATTGGTAATAAAATAGAAGTTTAGCTAATGGTTTATAACCATAACCTCATAGGTTTTTGAGTGAAATGATGGATAGGTGTGTTCTTAATTTGGGGTTTATGAAAATCTGTATGAAAGCTATGTATGAGTTTTAATGTAGAATTCTGTGAAATTTTCTGATCTGTTTAATTATAGGCATAGATGTATATTTTTTTCTTTCCTCAGGCCCTTGGGGAAGCATAAATTTATATAACTTTGAATATGCTTGTAAGTAAATTTCTTGGCTAAAATAAATCCTTAAGATAAGTGAGTATATTTCCTTTTAAACTGGCATTATTTCTTAATCATAATGTCAGATGAAAACTACTAGGTTTTATGTTGTCTATTTACCTTTTGTTACATCTACTCATTTGAGGTGGCCTAGCTGTATTTGGTTTTTCCATAGACCACTGGGTCCCTTCTTTTTTTGTTGCTCATCCCCCAATTTCCCCCTCTATATCCTCAATTCTGTAGCCATATTTCTAGGGTTTGTTTTTGTTTAGTTTTTTCTGTTACTTTGTTGTTGTTTTTCCTGTATTCCACATATAAGCAAAATCATCAATTTGTCTTTTTCCTTCTGACTTATTTTACTTAGTGTAATCCCCTCTATTTTCACCCATGTTGCTACAAAGAGTAAGAATTCATCTCTTTTTGTAGCTGCGTACTGTTCCACTGTATGCACATGTAAGTGTGTACATACACACACATGCATGTGTATATATATATACACACACACATGAATGTGTATACACACACACACACGGATGTGTGTATATAACTCAACAAAAATAAAGCAAAGAACCCAATCAGAAAGTGGACTGAGCTAATTAAGAACTTTTTTAAAAAAAGTAACGTCCATTGCAAGTCTCTGAATTAAATTTTAACCAAATGTTATTGAAGTTCTAAAAATACCTACAACTACAAAATTTTGTTTCAAGCTAAACCATTTATTTTTTCCAATGAGGAAATTGAGGCACAAGAATCTTAATGCGACTCATTTCTGGTTCCATAGGTGCAGGTGGTTTCCCTCATCTGTGGTACCTGTTTCAGAAACAGGAATTCTGATAGAAGATGGACAACAACATCAAGTGAACATTACAAACAGTGATGCTACTTTTATAACTATTGGCCTAAATGAAGTTCTTAAATGTGGATAATTCTCATGTTTATAAATGTAGCATGTTTCCCAGACAAATGCAATAATGGTAATAGAATTTAAGGAGCTCCATCATAGCTAAGAGCATCACTTTTATTGGGGGTAATTGTGTCTGATTTTTTTCCCTTCCTGGGATTTGTCCCTGGTGTCTTAACTAGAATGTTATAACTTAGGTAACTAAATTGAGATAATTTAGAGCAGATGAAAGATTTTACTTCATCATCTGTATTCACACTCAAAATGAATATTGAATAAATTCTCATATTAAGAACGTGACTTCGACAAAGAAGGACAGGAATAAGAATGGTTCAAACTTTGCAAAGGGACACCTTTGCACTGACATGACAGATTGGATAAAGAATTTTCACTACTCTTTTCTCTAGAAGCTCTTTTTGCTCATTTGAAATGTTTTGATTTCTTTGAACTAGGTTTTAATCTTCAAAAGTATTTATGTTCAGAAAATAGGAACTTTCCCCATATGTGCAGCTACTTCTTGTTCAGATGTGTAAATTTTTTGTGGTCTGCTTATACCTTCTCAATAAAATTGATATTAATAATGACTAATAAATACCAATCATTTACTATATGTAGCATATGCTTAGCACTGTGTTCACGATGAAATATTTTCCCATGTTTAACTGTTTTAATATATTTTTATGTAGTTTAAATAATAATGAAGTGCTGAATCATATATCAGCCACATCCTAGTTAGCAAGAGACAAAATCTTTAGGAGTTAATTATAAAATTGGTTTTCCTTTTGGTTATTTATTATTTATTCAACACAAAAGGAAAGCCTTAGTTGTTTCAATAAATTACTGGAAATATCCAAAGTGTGCTGAAAGTTATGGATTCAGAGAGAACTGAATATTGGGGAAACACTAAATGTGTGCTGGTTAAAATATAACCTTTGGACTTGACTGGATTAGACATCTTCACCGTTTATTCCATCTCCTTCGTAAAATTCCTTATATTTTCTTCCTGCATATAATAGGTTCCAGGTTTGATAACTATGGGGACACTGAAGAATGAAATCTTGTGTGCTCTATCACTTTTAAGGCAGCCCTCTCTTTAATTTCACAAGACAGGATTGAAAACCAGAAGTAACCCAGCTCCAGAATTGGCATTAAAGTCTCCAACAGGGAAAAGGTGACGTACTGTGTAATAAATTCCTTTGTTGAAAAAGAGATGTTGCAATACTGGAAACTGAAGTACCAAATGTTTCCTTTTAAATTTGGAAAGGTCTTTCCTCATTACTTATCCATCCCTGTGGATTTCTAACAAGGGATGTGTTGAAAGACTTTTCAGATGCCCACTAGCCACAGTGAGAGTGAATGGTGTATTTATAAGATGATAAAATACTTCAAAATCACCGTTGATTTTTGGGGATGTGTGGTGTGCCAGTGGTACTGAATGTGTGCTTTTGTTTCTGTTGATCCTGTATTTTTGTTGCAGGCTGCCTAGGAATGTGGGTTATGTCTCTCCTGTGAATGCAACTTCACTTTCAGCCTCTAGGGGCTCTTTGAATCATAACTGAGGTTAGTGTGGTTCAGAAGAAATAAAGCCTCCCAAAGGAGAGAAAGATCTGTGAGGTTAGAAATTATGCTTAAAAATCCTTATCTCATTTTGGGTGCTGTGGATGAATTATAATCCTCGACAATTAAACACTTCATTTAAACACTACATTAAAAGTTTGGTGCATAAAGTCTTAGTAATTTTAATTTTATACTAAGTTGATGCATGATATCACTGTTTACCACCACTGAGACAGGGAAAAAGAAAGATTTAAGATTATTTCAAATGCAATGAAGATCTGTCTTAAGTTATTTCCATGTTTATTGTTATGGCAAAATCTTTTCAGATTGTTGTCACTTACCTTTTGGAACTAAAATATGACTTGACAATATATTTTATGGGCTATTACATTACATATTTTTAATTATTTTAATTGGAAACTTGCACTGAAGCTGAAGTGAAAATTATAAATGTGTGATGGAGGTCAAATGAAATAAAACACCTGTAGCATTAGTTCACATTTATTTGTGCCAACAAGCACTCTGGGATATTAGGGAAGTGAAGTATATTGGACCAAATCCCTGTCCTTTCCTACTTTATTTTAAGAGCAAGTATTGTGAATGTAAGTGGGTAACATTGATGTCAGGCAATAAATTTGTCACAAAAAAAATAGGTACTGTAGATATTGGGGGAAATAACGAAAGTAATAAAAAACAAGCAAAACTCACACAGAATATATACTCCTTGATAATCACAGTTAAAATATGTCCTCCAGACAAGGGGAAATCTTTATGATATTTTTTGTTGTATTTGTTATCCAAGTGATCATTATGACCCTATGTGAAAGTTCCACTTATAGTAGCCTTCAGAATTGCAAATCAAGGACTAAAGTTTTTAACTCTATTCCAAGCTTTCAGTGAGGATTTTTAGACTAGCTGGGAATCACCTTGTCCTAATAGAAGGAAAATACAGAGAATAGGATGAAGAGAGATAAGAAAATATTAGAATAAATAGTTTTTTGTAAAGTCTTTATACTCATTGTAATACTTAGTAAAATGTCCAGCCCAATGTTAAATGCTTTATGTTGATACACATTGTCTCATTCTGTCCTCACAACAACCCCCTGAGGTAGTTGCTACTTCCATTCTCCATTTTATAGCTAAGAAAATTGAGGCTTAAATAAAAAAATCCCAAATTAGAGGGGATCATACTCAGTGAAATAAGCCAGAAAGAAAGAGAAAAATATCGAATGGTTTCACTTATAACAGGACTATAAGGAAATCAAATAGGAGAGAGACAATCAGGGGGGAGCGGGGGGAGGAAAAGGGCACAAAATGAAATAGAAAGGAACACAAGGGACTATGGAGATGGATCACGGGTGAATTGGTGGTGGGCTACCCAAGGGAAATACAAAATGTAAAAGACATAAATAACAATAAAAATATATATTTATTAAAAAAAAATCCCAAAGTCACTCAACTGGATTAGAAAATGGACTGAAAACATTAACTCCTATTCTACAGAGCCTAAGGGTGGGTGGGTGTGGGTGTGGGTGTGTGTGTGTGTGAGAGAGAGAGAGAGAGAGAGAGAGAGAGAGAGAGAGAGAGAGAGAGAGAGAGAGACAGAGACAGAGACAGACAGAGAGAGAGGGGGGGGAGGGGGAAGGAGGAAGGGAGAAGGGAGAATGCGAGAATTGAGTGAATAGAATACATGAACTTTTCTAAGCAAGACCCTGATGCTTGACCCAGATGTTACATTTCTCCTTTAATAAAGATACAGAATCTCTTTGGTAATATAGACCAGGGTATTCACTAGAGAAATGATGGCATTGTTGAACACATCTAAGAAAATAAGATACTGTCTTAACTCTTATAGTTTCCTATGACCTACAGTCCAAACCTGTATTTGTATGGTTCATGAGCTAAGAATGATTTTTAAATTTTTTAAAGCATTGTAAAAATAAAAGAAGAATATTTGACAGAAATACATGTAGTATACAAAGCTAAAATATTTACCTGCGAATCTCTGTTCTGTAATCACTGATTTTTGGTTTGGTAATCCTGTGCTCATTCTGCCTTATAAGTGTGTGTGGCTTATAATTTTTTTTTTTTTGTGAGTTCATGTTCAGTATAGATTGTGAAAGGTTAATAATTCCCACAAGAGAGGAAATGTATTATAATTCCAAAGTCTTTGGATGCAGGACATACTGGAGTCTTTCTTAGAAACAGTAAACACACTGGGATAGAGTAAACTGAGAGTAGGCTAAATGTTGGAATTAATGGGAGATGATGACCTGGCTGTGGACATTGACTCTCAGCAGAGTGTGGGAATGTCCAAGTAGAATGCAAAGTTCTCATTTAAATCCCTAAGGTTAGTCTAGGACATTAAATTAGGGAACTGGCATTTGGACTGGCCAAATGATTGAGTACTCAGTAGCCAAGTAGGAGTCTAATGGCTTTGGGGAGATTTGACAATAAACAGCAGCACTCCCCTGCCAACTGCTGTGTGTTCTGGGGCTAGCACCAAGTAGATGCTCATTAAAAATCTGGTGAAAAAATGGATGGGGAAGAAATGAAAATCAAGTCCACATTTTGAGACTGAGAGGTACCAGGGCAGGTTATCTGCTGCAACTGTTTTCCTATGCTGCTAACCAAATAGAATTTGAAGAGATGCCTTGAGTAGGTTTTTTGTAGGTTTACCTGGGATTTTCTACATAAACAATTAAATCTTCTGCAAATAAGAGGCAGTTTTACTTCTTCCTTTCTGCTCTTAATACCTTCTATTCATTTTTCTTGCCTGCTTTAATGGCTCAAATTTCCAGAACCTATAGAACCTATGTTGTTCTGTTCAGCAATATAGAAGTACAGACCTTACTGCTTGTTCCTGATTTTAGGGCGAATAATTCAGGTTTTCACCATTTTGTATGATGTTAACTGTATGTTTTTTTTATAGATGCTACTAATTTCTGTAAATTTGCAATTGAATTTAGGGGCTTGACCAGATTTGGGTATAGTTGGGGGGAGGGCAAAACTATAAAGGTGTAATTTTATCAAAAGACAATAATGTCCAATTGCAATTTTTTTGTGAATTTAACAGCCATTGATGATTGTCTTTTGTATCAATTATTAGCTCATAGTTTATAAATAATTATAATTCTGTTTATTTTTCCTTCATTTATTAGTTTGGGTAATTCTATGGAGGAAAATTTCCTTCATAAACTATTTGGTTATCCTGCTGTGTCATTCCTATATGAAGGATAGAGAAATCCTTAATTCTCTTTCATCCATCAGTTTTCAGAATAGTGAATTCATTCCATAGCATCCTCCAAAGGTGAAAATGCTTTTCAAAATGTAAGTTATGAATTCACTATGTTTTTATCTCATTTAATAGTCATTTTCTTTGGTGCTAAGTGTATTCTTTTCTGAGTCCCCTTAGAACTTGGCGTTTATCACTTTTTGTCTGGGTTTGTCTTCATTCTTTGAACTCTGTGTTTTGTGTTAATGTCTATACAATGTACTCTTACTGGTATGAGTAGGGACAAAAAGAGGAGGTAATAAAATGCTTAGAGCTAATACCTATGAATGGAATGGTTTGCTTTTGAATCACACTTCAGATAATTGGCACCTTATTTTAAGAAACCTTGGAATTTTGTTGGTGAAACCATAGAAGTAAAATTTCTCTTTGATTAGAACCTGAAGGAGAATAAGCTTTTAGGTATGTTATTGGTGGTCTGTGTCTGAATAGAAGTTATAATTTTAAAAGTTTCTTGGTAAAAATCAGTCATTGGAAAATTCTGAATATTCCTGTATAACAGAAGAAAATTCTCTCCGACTCATTTTGTGTATTTTTGATGTGATGTTAACTTCATGTGGTTCTGCTGTTTAACATGAGATCTTTTGAATACTCATTTAGCTTATACTATGCCAATTTCCTAACAATTATTATTGTTCTAAGGCAAAGCATTTCACTGTCAAACATCAAATAAGTACGAAAAAGGAATTAAAATTAATGGAGTTTCATGAGTTTAGCAGTGTCTATACATTCTAAGTGTCAAAAATGTTTCCTTTTCTATTAGCTTTATTGTCATTTTTTTTCCCCTCATAGAAACAGTATAAAACTTTAGCTATTGGGATCACTGTAATCCTGTTTACAAAAGTAAACATTAAATTACATATCTATCTTCTTCTAAGTGTAGATACTCACAGAGATATTTAGATCTTGAAGAATATTTACATTTAAACTTTACCAAAAACTACAGGAGAGGTATTTCTGGCAAAATATCAGGTGATTTTCAAAAAGCTTTGACACTTTTGAATGGTTTGTATTTTTGGCAATGCGTGTGTATTGCATGTTTATGGTATATATATGTGTGTATGCATAGACACATGTATGTATAGAGAAGTGGGGGAAGAGGAGGGGAAGAAAAGAGGGGAGGAGACTGTGTATACATGAAGAGAATTTCTGAAATGAAAGGACCAATATTGTTGAACAATTATAGATAATATTTTTAAGGGCAGTATTTTTTGCCTAATATCTGCCAACTATACTTATAGCCAAAATGAAAACTGTGTGTCGTATATCAGTTTAATTTTCATGAATTTAAGATGTGTCTCATTTAATTTTTTTGTCCACTTTTATTTGCTAAAAGCCTCCTCACTGTTTACCAGTGTATTATATGTTTGCAGATATACTTCCATATAGATTAATGACATGAGAAGACATGCTTTGTCCTTGGTTTGGTTGGTAATCTAAGTGAATCCTGGAGATGCCCCTTCTTTTGCCATTTTTTTGTTGTTGTTCTGGAGTTGAGTCTCAGTAGATGCTTAGACCACTTGATATCCTTTACCTGTTATGTCAATTATTGGAAGACTTGATTTTCAAATAAACTAAGAGCACCTCAGGCAGGAATAATAACCTCCTTTACAATAATCTACTATTCTTGTTTGGGTAAAAGGACACTGATGTATAAATAGTGAAACTGACTTTATACATAAAAAATATTTCAAGTAGCATTTAGTATTTTTTTTTAAAGGCTTACCCCTCCAAGTGCTTATCAAAGTAGCTTTTTTATAGTTTGTGTTTTTTAATCAGGCTTTCTTCAGAAATCTTTTTTCCCCACTTAGCCTATAAATTAAATTTCCTTCATCTCTCCATTCATAGGCAATTTTTATATTTAACAGAGAGAAACTGTAGTAGAATTCTAGGGAGTGCCTCACAGAACCATAAAGCCTACCCATTCTTTTTTTTTTTTTTACATTTTCTTTTTTTTTTTTATAAATACATATTTTTATTGTTATTTATGTCTTTTACATTTTGTATTCCCCTTGGGTGGCCCACCACCAATTCACCCGTGATCCATCTTCATGGTCCCTTGTGTTCTTTTCTATTCCATTTTGTGCCCTTTTCCTTCCCTCCCTCCGCCTCCCCCTCCCCCCCACTGATTGTCTCTCTCCCACCCGGCCTCCCTATAGTCCTGTTATAAGTGAAACCATTCGATATTTTTCTCTTTCTTTCTGGCTTATTTCACTGAGTATGATCCCTTCTAATTCCATCCATGTCGCTGCAAATTGCATGTATTTATCTTCTTTCCATGCTGAATAGTATTCCATTGTGTATATGTACCACATCTTCTTGATCCAATCATCTATTTTTGGACATCTGGGTTGCTTACCCATTCTTAGTGTGTCTGAATGTTCCAGATTCACCACAGAGAATTAAAATGCACTTTCTTTAGAACTAAAGGCTCTTGACCTGTGAAAGCTATGCAAACTATTATAAGAATGTAAGGGAGGGACTATTCTATTAAATCTACTTTATAGCTGTTGATGTGTGACAGACATTTCAGTGAAAAAAGAGATTGGGGGAGATTCAGGTTGCCCCTGGCTGCCTACATTTCTCCCATAGTCCCAGTGGATGAGGTGTTAGAGGGAAAGAGGTAGACTAAGGTCAACTGATTATAAACAAATAAATTATAAGAGTTTTTTGTAGTTATCCCTTCATGGAAATGAGACAAGCTTAGCAGATTCCCAGGAAGACAATCAAAATTCCTGTTATTTTGTATATTGTTCTTATGAAAAAGGATTTTTCTTTCTTTCTTTTTGAGATTAGCCAGTCATTTGTCTTTTCACTTACTGCAAAATCTCATTATTAAAATTACTGGAGTGTTCATAGATATCATTTCATTCATCACTAAAATGTTTTTCAAAACAGCTACTTCTTAAGTGGTGCATAAGTGAATTTTAATACTAATAAGACAAGAAGGTTGTTTAGTAATTCTTTTCTTCAATCATTCTTGGTTTCCTTGGATTTCTAGGATGTGGGGAGCATCTTGTGCGCACCATACTGGCTAGAGAATGTTCACATGCTTTACAAGCCGAAGATGCTCACCAAGCCCTCTTGGAGACTATGCAAAACAAGTTTATCAGTAAGTATAACATTAAGAAAATTACGTCCTTCTACATATAGATCACTTTAGTGAGTTAGCTGTAAGTAAGCTCCATGAGTCAAGTATCAAATTGGTGTTACTAGACCTTTCTCTGGGATTCAGCCTAGGCTTAGACTCTCAATGAATATAAGCAGTGGGAAGAAATTTCATCAGTATTACTATTACAGAATGAAATTTGTCAAATAATCTAATGTTCAAACTGTGAGATATTAGCTAAGATTAGAGTGATAGATAGCAGAATAAAATTCTAAGAGAAATTTAAAAAATAATCTCTTTTAAAACTTTTGTAATATAATTGATTCTTTTTTAAATAGTCAGTATTATATTTATAAATTCAGTGTTGCCATATGTAGTTGTGGAGAGTTGGGTTGAAAAGTTGCCTGGGCTCCACTTACCAAACTGTAAAACCAGATGTGAGACTGCATCTGTTTGGAGGACAGGTTCCTTTTGCTAATCTGTAGAAAGATTTTGTATAATTTAGCATAGCAGTGGTACTATATAAATTACTTTGCCATAAAACTATTTGACTTTAGTTTACTTTTCCCATCATTTTACACTGAACTTAATACTATGCAAAGACATAAGTTGTATAAGAAGTATACAATATAGATAAAAATTACAGTAATAATCATGAATACATTAATTAGAAAATGTATCACAGAATTAACCTGGGGGTCATCTTCACTCAGAGAATAAAGATAGGATATAATAAGGTGCTAATTATGTGATGAGGACAACACAAAAAAGAGTATAGGAAAAAAAATCACCCTAAAAGAACTCATGGATCCTCACCTAGCTTCCCCTAAATAAGGCTCTGGGGTAAGGGAAAAAGAGAGGAGCATGAATAGACATGACAGTGGGATTAAGCATGATGAGGACTAGATTCCTGCATAACTTACAGTCAGCGTGAGGTTTTACTATTCTTTGTTTTAATAATTATCATTGTTGAATGCTATTTTTAATGGAAACCAAATTCTTGACCTTAGCAGCATACATAAATTTTATAATTTGCTGTAATAGATGTCCAACTATACTACATGCATTCTCTGAACATGAGTAGAAAGGAAGAATAGGAGGTGAAAACTAGATGCTCAGGAGTAGTTAACCTCCTGGGAGTACTGTGGTAGGTGTATAGTTACGACACGTGGTAAATTTCTGATTGTTGAGAATGACCTGCACACTTTACTGAATCTAAAACCACAAACTCACTGGCTAGTCCTCCGTCTCCCAGATTTGGAACCTTACTAAGGAGTTCCTAAACTCCACTCCTTTCTCTGCTGTTGCTTTCTTGTACTCTTTTTCTATAGCTCCTTAAAACTACTTGGGAGAGATGGATTGTAGTGTTTCATTTTGCCATTGGATCTCATGACCTAATTCATACTAAACCTTGTCTTAGAAATTTCAGATTTGTGGAGAGGAGTAAGAAACTTTGGACCTCAAGTGAACAGTCCTGCTCATTTAAATAGTTGAAAAGTTCAGTGACTTGCCCAAAGTCACCTGGTCAGTCAGTGGGTATTCATTCTGCAAGATCACATTGCCATTTTTTTTTTTTATAAAGTAAAATGAACTGTAGAGATTATGGTTGCCTACAATGGTGAGGAGTAGGAGGGAATGGGAGTTATTGTTTAATGGTTATAGAGTTGCAATTTGGGAAGATGAAAAAGTTCTGGAGATAAATAATAGTTGCATAATAATGTGAATGTACTTAACCTCAGTGAAGTATACTTTTCGAATGTGGTGGTGCGAAGTATTCTATGTTCTTGTGATAAGGTCTTGGTCTTCTAGTGAGACTGTGCCTCTGGGCTGTGAACCTCACAAGTATTTGTTTGATTTTCACTTTCAACCCTGAGTGGAAGGTTGGAGCTAACAGGAGTTGAATATGTCCCAATGAGGTTACACTGTTAAAACTCCAACATGATAGGTTCTGGTAAAAGTTTCTCTTGAAATTGGGCCTCGTTACCAACAACAAATGCTCTGTCTTATTTAAAATTGCCTCCTTTGTCCCTGCCCTTGCTGGAGGTATAGGTGAATTTTTCTCCAGCTTTCATTGTGACTATCTAATAGAATTCCAACAGCTAAAACAAAAATATCCGCTTTCCTCCTCAAACCTCCCTTCCCCTTACCAGTTTTGAATCACAGACTTGTCCATACTGGTACTTTTGCAATAATTCAGTGACAATTCTGGTTTTCTTGCCCCAACACTAATTCCCATGGAGGCTTCTGCTCATTGGTTTCTATTACAGCAATTGGTGATTCTGTATGTGACTGTCTTTCCATTTTGGGGGGCAGTGGTTTACTCTTTGATTTCACTTCTCTGTGAAGTGAGATCAACTAAAATTATTGATTTTATAGTTAATAAATTTATTTTTATTGACACAACATTTTATTTTAACATTAAATATGTTGCAGATATTCACTGTTGAGAACTGACATGTATGTATACTAGATTAAGTTCACTGCTAAAAGCCCAAATCTATCTTTCACTGTACCATTGTCCCCCACTCCCATCTGATAACCACTAATTGGTCTTATAGTAAAAGTTTATTTTTCTCTTATTTAGTTCATCTGTTTGTTTTCTTTATATACTACATATGAGTGAAATCATATAGTGTTTGTCTTTGTTACTAAGCATAATTCCCTCTACATTCATTGGTATTGTTGCAAATGGCAGGACTTCATCTGTTTTTTTTTTAATAGGTTAACAGTACTGCATTGTACATATATAACACATCTTGTCTATCCATTCATGAATTGATGATGTATATAAATCTTTAAACCACTAGTTTATTGTTGTGTATGGGGTTGATGTGTATTCCAATTTTATTCTCTTGTACTTGTCTTTCCAATATTCTTAGCACCATTTATTAAGGAGACTGTCTTTTTCCATTTCATGGTTATAGATATTTTATCATAGATTATGTATGGCATGTGCATGGATTTATTTCTAGATTTTGTTTTTTTCCCTTTGATCCATGTATTATATGTATTCGTTAAGTTTGAAGTCAAGTAATGTGATACTTGCATTATTCTCCTTTTTCTTTGGGCTGCTTTTGCAATTTGAGGCCATATAAATTTGCAGTTTGGTTCTGTATAAATTTCAACGTTTTGTCCAGTTTCTTTAAAAATTATTGCTGGGATTTGATGAAGATTTCATTAAATGTATAGATCTTTTTAGGCAATACAGTCATTTTGATTATATTGATTCTGCCCATCCATGAACATGGGGTATCCGCTATCTCCTCGTGTCACTATCTAAGTCCTTTGATAACATTTGTAGTTTCATTGTATAGGTCTTCCACTGCCTTTGTTTGGTTGATTATGAGGTATTTACTTCTTTTCTCTGAAGCAACTATAAATGGAGTTATTTTCTTAATTTATTCTATTTCTTGTTTGTTGTATATATTAAAAAGAAATTGATTTTTGTTTGTGATTTTGTAGCTTTCCACTTTACTGTATTCATTTATTGTTTCTAATAACTTTTTTTTAAAATTTTTATTATTTATACATACAAGCTGGGGTACAGGCCAGAGGCGTGGGGCGGTGAGAGGGTTCACCAGAGACAGAGCGGAGAGCAGAACAGGCAGATCAGAAATACACTGCTGAGAGGAGCAGCAGGCAAGGCAGGAGAGGTCTGCCTCACCATGTGGGATTCTCCCCGGCTGGGTGTCGAACTCGCATCACAAGCTGTCGACAGCTCCACAGCACAGCGCTCAACCGCTATGCCACCAGGGAGGCTCTGTTTCTAATAACTTTTTGAAGGAGTCTTTAAGGTTTTCTATATATGATATCATATCTGCAAATGTTGATAGTTTCTAATTTTCCTACTTGGATTCCATTTATTTCCTGTGTTTGAATGATGGTACTAGCCAAAACCTCTAAGATAGCAGAAGTTATGTTTTGTTTAAGTTTATTGTTGCTGGCTTCTGTAGTACCAAGACCTTTTTGTGCTGGTGCTACGTCAGTAGGATCATGAAGACCCTCAATGAGTCTAGCTATCATCTGAACATTTTGTAAGTGGTCTTGACTCAAGTTTATGGTACTGCCAATGTCCCTCCTATCTAGGTTCCCAGATACAAGTTTGACAGATATGATCTGTCTCCTGTCAGTGCATTTCATGCGATCATTGCCAGTTATGAGGATGAGGGTTGGGGCGGGAGAGTGCCATATAGAGTGCTGTTGTTTTCCTTACTGAGGGCCCATCCTGTGTGGCACATCTTCTGTATGAATTTTCTTCTGTATTCAAGACCTCAAGACCTCATAAGTCTTCCGTATGAGTTTCACCTGGTTCAAAGGTTTGTGCCTCAGTTTTTATTCCCCCTGTTCAGTCACTGGCAGCCTTATAATCCCCTGCTCTAAACCACAGCCTCCAGGTATTTCTTTATACCCACCTCTTGTCCATTGAAATGTGAATGTCCCCTGTGCCAACTGTGCAGAGTGTGCTGGTCTCTGAGGTGAAAGACATACTTCAGTCTTAACCTCAAGCTATGATATTCTTTCTGTGTAGTGTCCCTCTGGTAGATTGCTAGATGTTTTCCTCTTGAGTGTGAAGCAAGGAACCTCATCTATTGCAATTTTATTGATACAGTTTTGCCTATCTTGGTGACATCTTGCCTCTGTTGATTTTTTAGTTTGTTTGGCTTTTTACTTGTTCTTAGGATGGAATCATGACTTCTAAGCTCTTTACATGATAGACTGGAAATCAGAAATCTCCTTTACTCTTTCACTAATTGTTAGTATTGATTTTTAAATAGTATCTAAGGTCTTGGACTTAAAAAAAGTTTTAAATTTAAAATTATCTTTTCCTTGTGAGATTGAGCAACTTTTTACATATAAGTTGTTTTGTGAATTATCTGCTC
Source organism: Scalopus aquaticus (assembly GCA_004024925.1). Taxonomy (NCBI): domain Eukaryota; kingdom Metazoa; phylum Chordata; class Mammalia; order Eulipotyphla; family Talpidae; genus Scalopus; species Scalopus aquaticus. The sequence continues at coordinate 19,051 of PVIJ01014573.1, forward strand.
ATAGTTTTTGATCATTATCCTCTTATTGTTTTGATGATTTTTCTTTAATTGATGTTTAGCTTTTATCGACGATAAAAATCATCTTAGTAAAAGATTATAAAATATCATAGCAATAATTGATCTTCTTGAGTATGAAAGGATTTTAAAAACAATTAATGTACACTTATGATCAAAGAGGATGGTTTCTTCTAAAGCATACAGTGACTTATTAAAATAAAGATTTTTTTCCTATTCTTCTATAATTTGAAACAAGATTGAAATTATTTTAAATATAGGATTCTTTAAAAATCTATTTTCGACAAATGAGACTTTTTTATGTGATAGAAGAAATAGAATAAAATTGAAAGATATACTGAAGATTAAAATGTTTTTGTTTCCATTTGCATTACCTTTATGCCAAGATCCAGAGCTTTGATTCAACTTACTATAGGAAGCATAAAAGGGAATTATGAATTTGTGCATTTTTTAAAAATACCACTGTTCATGTATAACATGTAAAACCCATAAAAATGGGTAGTATAAAAATAGTGCCTTAATAATACTTCATGCTTACCAGCTGATTATAGACTAAATGCTTACTTAAGTAGGGAAAAGGAATAAATAGATTTCCTTTTTAGTTGTGCTATTTAAATAATTATACACACACATAAAAGTTCTTACAGTGATTCAGATGTGACTTTTCCTATTCATGGTTATTTTTGAACAAACATGGTTTCATGAATTATTCTTTTTTCATGCAAACTGTGGCTGTACGTGTGGTATGTGAACATCAGGGTGGCATTATAGCTTGTTGCTCAGTTCTCAACAAGTAATGTCACAGTAAATTTTTTAGTTGGTTCTGCTTACTACTAAATATAGGTTTATAAAATGTTATCTGTAAATATCATATTTCCCTTTTCTTCTATTCCAATTTCTAAGCTATGTTAGTATTATCAATATATAGTCTATGTGACTATGCTTAAGAAATTCTGGGTAGTGTTTATAGTATTACAATTGCCCCATATTCTTTCCCTTGGATAATAGTCTTACATTGTTATTGACATCATAATTTTACTGTCAAATGCAACATGCCATTAAGAATTGAGAGTGAAGGATATACCATTTTTTGATTTTCTGTCAAACTGAAGAAGTTATATTCCATAAACATTTTCCTTTAATGACCAAATTCTTTTTAATACTCTGATAATTTATGAGAATTATCTTACACACTTGAATCTCTTATCTGAGATCATGAGTTTTGTTTCAGAATTGCACTATAATTTAGAAAGTTTAAATATATTCCCTTTGTTAGTGTATTTTTAAAATTTCTCTCCATATTCATTATATACATTTCTCTTTTTCAAACACTATTTTTTCTCCCTATGTAGCTCTCTGAAGCTCCTGGGACTCCTAAGAAAATTTACTTATCTATTAAAAAATGTAAGAGATTTCTCCTTCTTTGTTATAAACACTAATTTTTAGTTTGTTGTATTCACATATCCAAATTTCTAAATTGGGAAAACAAAAAATAAGGCATCCCCCAAAGTCTTATTCTTAGCTAATTCTTATGCCCCAGTCTTTTATACTATCAGAATTTTAAATATCAACTTATAATAAGAAGTGTTAGCTAAAAGCCATGTATGTATGAGGTACATTGTTTGCTAGTGTGAGAAGTTTGCAAATAAAGAAAACAGCTTTGCTATGAAGAAAGTGGCACTCTATTAGATGAAAAAAAGGGCAAATATAGGGTAAAAAAATATATAAACTGAAATAAGTCCCATAGTAAATTTCAGGAAAGAGTGATTTCTATTCAGAAATTTTCTGAAATGTAGATCCTGAAAACCTCTGGCTGCAAGTAATCTAGTAATGCTGGATAAAATATTAATGGTAACAATCACACTTTGAATGGGTGAGAATTTTCATTTAAGATGGTCTTACATATATGAAATTCACAGGAACTTGAAATAAGTAAATGAAAATCCTTCCTTAAGGAATAATCTTGCAGCTCAGAGCTCAAGGAAGTCCTCAAATATGAATCCAAAATAAAACACACATAAATGAAAATTACCATGAGAAAGAGTATGTATGGCAACAGAAACTTCAGCCAGATTACCAAAGACTTTACGTATTAGAAATATGAAATATATATGTTTAGACATGAATGTTTTTAAATAGGTATAATCATTTTGGAAATTTGTCATTATTGTAAAAACTAAAACATGTCATACCCCAGGAATTTTAACTGTAGGTATATACACATATGACAGATGACACATAAAAATATGTATAGCACTATTTTTCTTTTTTGTCTATTTCTTATTGCTCTAAAATTACTTACAACTCTATATATGTTTTAGTTGTATAGGTTCACATGTTTTCAAATGCATGCTACCACACCACACCCACCACCAAAATACCCATAATTTTTATCATAGCCCATGCTTTCCCCTATTTCCTCCATTCTTCACATCCGTCTCCCTCCTTTTATAGCCTCAATTCTGCAGTCAGATTTCTAGGGGGTTTTGTTTGTTTGTTTGTTTGGTTTTTTTTGGTTTAGCTTTGTCTGTTCCTTTGTTTTGTTTCTTTATATTCCACATGATTGGCAATATCTAGTGTTTGTCTTTCTTCTGATTTATTTCAGTCAGCATAATCCCTTTCAGTTCCATCCATATAGTCACAAATGGCAATATTTCATCTCTCTCTTTTTTTAATAGTGAAGTAGTATTCCATTATGTATATATACCACGTCTTCTTTATTCGCTCATTTGTCATTGGGCACTTAGGTTGTTTCCATACCTTGGTTATTGTAAATAGCAGTTGTTTTTTCTAACAGGAAAAAAAATGGAAACAACTCTAATGTTCAGCAACAGGAAAATGCTATGTGACTATGAAAATGAATGCATTACAGTGACAAACATCTTTATTGGTGAACTTTAAAATTATAACATATAATTATATATAATTATAACAAAATTATATTTTAATTTAAAATTAAATTATAATTATGTAACATTTTTTGTATTTTATGAAAAATTTAATAATTGTTCTTAATATGATAAAGTAGGAAAGGCGGAGGAGTTCGTAAGATGCAGAATGAAAGATATAAAGTAGATCAGAAATGTGTAATGAATGAGGAGGTGACTTCAGTAAGGAAAATCTTGGGCTTGTTTCATAAGCAGCAAATTATATGATCTAATAACTGGACAGAGCATATGAAGGAGAACGGTTTAATCCAATTAAAAAATAGTACTTAAAGTAATGGAGAACAGTATAAGGTTTTGGCAATAGAGTTATGCTAGGATGCAGGATAGACTGGTGGCGGGTGGTGGGGAGACTGTTGAAGTGTAGCTGCTAATTTGAAGGACATGGAAATTAGAGAATTAAAACTAGAGTGAATAGAAAGGAAAATCAGGCACAGAGATTCTCAGAGTGTCTGGACCTTAACAGCTGATTGAGTATGACAGATATGGTAAAAGAGGCATTTAAAATTAGTTGAGTTTTGATTCTTAGGAACATAGAATTACATGCTAATAAAAGATAGTAAGAATTCCATTTATGGAAAATTGGGCATTTAGAGAGAATGAGGTACAAAGGTGTTTGTTGGAATAAAGAGTTGCATGCATGGAAAGAACTGGAGCTTGAAAGGGAAATTGATACTCTGGGCTTGTCCTCAAAGTTGTGGCATCAAAACAGAATGGATGATCCAGTTGATAACAGATCTGCTTGTTGTCTTTTTAAAGAGGACTTCAAAGAAATCTTTCCTAACCATTCTATTTAAAATTTTAACTTCTTTTCCTACCCTTATACTGTGGCTTATGTTTCTTAGCATTTCTTGAGTTTTCCTATATGTATTTGGTTATTATTGTCTGTCTTCTGTAAGGCGTGAAAGCAGAGATTTTGTTACTTTTTTTCCATTATTATATTTCCAGCAGCTAGAACAGTGTCCCGCAAGGAGAATATTTGGGGAGCGGCGGGGGGCGGGGGGGGTGGAGGGAGGAGAGGAGGGAGGAGAATTGAAGGTGATAGCCTTTAGAGGATGTGTCTCTTCTGGATGTATGGGAAAAGAGTACTTTGTGAAAGAGATAGAAAAGAAATAAAATGATTGCACATGGGGAGAATACTTACTAAATGCCAGAGATAGAAGGTATTTTTTGACATAACCAAGAGATTTACGGATGTAAATGTCTATGTGGAGACACAGGTAATATGAACTGGTTCTCCCCACCAGATCAGACTGGAGTTGTTCTGTATTGGGAGCCTCAGGCTCAGAGTTTTACCAAACAACAAATGTTCACTACTTGCAGTTCATAGCTAAAGATCACCTCCAAGAGTATTTGTTGAAAACAAGAAATTTTATTACTTATGACAAGTTAAGAGGAAGATGAGCTAGCTCACAAAATACTGTCTCTCCTAGCTCTTCTCAGGATGTGACTTTAATAGCTACTAGATGCTAGGGATATAGAAGTATCAAGTGATAGATTAGTCTGTTATTGGGAACTAGCATTGTCCACATGTAGAGACCAAATATGTTCTAGCATACATTACATGTTCAAAATTGGTGACTTGCTATACCCTTGGGGTGAGAATTTAGTATTAAAATAAGCCAGGTTTATTGTAAGAGTATCTCTCTCCTCTGCAAGTGCTAGCTACTTGCTGGAGTTTTTCTTGCCTCTGTGGTAGGTGTTCTAACAGGAAGTTTGTGGTTGTCTTTCATAGCTGGGTGTAGCTGCAGCACTCAGTAATTTTCCTCCCCCACCCACCCCAGCTCCTGAGATCTCAGCCCTGGCTATAAAGCCAGTAGTCATCCTTCTGCACCCCTACTCTTTTTGTTTTCTAATTGTGCAGTCTCTGTCCTGGATGCTTCTTTTGTGTATGCTTTAATATCCAGCACAGTGCCCAATCTCCAATGAACTAGTGTGGCTTCTATGTCCCTGGTTCAACAACTATAGGTGGACTCCTTACAGCAGCTACACCACCCTGCTGTACTGCCCTGGTATAGCTGCAAATGCTATTCAGTTGCTAAACTGAGGCATGCTTAGTCATCTATTTATCTTTCGGGGGGGGGTTATTGACTTTGCTCTGCTGATAGTTAATGATAGTTATGAATATAATGGAGGAGGCATCCTAGTGTCTTCACTCTCACCATCTTGTCAGATGCTCTGCTTGCTAAATTTGATTTTTCAGTGAAAATTGAGTATAAGAATCAGAATCATCACCATTTTGAAGAAACTTAGAAGTCACCTTCTCTGACTTGACTAATGTGTTATTCGTTGGGAAGAATGTTGTGTTATTCATTGAGAAGAATATTGGGTTAAAACTCAGCAACCTCAATCTTTTTTCTCTTTCGCCTTTCCTTTTATGAAACAGAATAATAAAAAAACTCATTGTTTTAAGTTACTAACAGAATTGATCAGCAGAATAGTAAGAAGGAATTGTCAGAAATGGGTAGCAGGCAGCAGAAGTGTAATTTTGTAGGATTTTGTGCATTCACAGCTGAAGTTAGTTTTCTCCTTGCGACCTAAGTTTCCTGTTTACTCAAAAGTTCTAGAATTTTCCTAGATCCTGGAAATTCCATGTATTTTAGACACTTGGAACTTTTTAAATAGCAGAGGATGATTGTGTTAACTGTAGATTTGTTTTTTACTCAGGCCTTTTGGGTAACAAAGAAAAGAACATTTAAATTAGCTACAAAATTTTGATAACTGGAAATAATTTGTTAATATTTTGGTTGGTAGCCAAATAATAAGCCCAGCCCTGTTAAAGGATTAGCAATAAACAAAAACAACTCTTAAGCAGTTCCGTGTTACTTTAAAAAGAACCATAGTTTTGTTGCTGGTCTATTTGATTTCAGAGTTGGCCAGCATTAGGGACCATGGACTGGATTATAAAGGTTGGTGCTATCACAGAATTGGGAGCTGCTGAGCTATTCACAATAGGTACTTTATTTTGAATTGTATGTTAAAAGATGTTTACGAAGTATTAGAGTGTAATTAAAACCACACAAGGAATTTGTTTCAACCTATGTAGAAAAAAAAGAAAAAGAAAGATCTTTGTTTCCATATTAGCAATTTTTCTTTCTCCTAAGGGTACTGATTAGGTGATCAAAACCCTTTTTTGTCTGTTCCTTTAGTTTGTGAGCATGTGGAGAAAACCACTAATATTAGTTACAGTAAACTCAGAGTACATAATTATAAGGTTGCAAAAAGGAAAGGAAAATTAAATCATATGAAACTGAAGGCTGAGTTCTACAGTATAGTGACTGATTAGGTTGAATAGGGCTTAAGTTACATTTGGTGGATGTGGGTAAAAATAAATCCATAATTATTATAACATTCATAATAGATTTCGAATTGTTTTTATAGTTGTAAAGTCTGTTCCCCTCATTGTAACCTAATTTTTAAAAAGCCATCAGATATTTGAGAGTAACAATGGTTTTGAGCCTATGAAATCCACACATTCATGAGGGAAGAATAGTATGTAAACAATGTTATTCTTCACCTTTTATTAATGTAGTAAAACACAGTTCATTTATTAGCAATAATAGTGGACAGCTTATGCTACATGCTTCTCATAATCCACCTGATCTCATTGTCACTGGTGATTTTCTGCTATTTTACCTTGCTTCTGGATTGGTATTCAGTTTTAAAATGGGTAAGCTCACAGTGTCTTCTTTGTTTTAAGTAGGAGATTTATAGCACTAGAATAAATCAAGTAGCAGGATTCATTATGTAAATTTATGATTAGGACTTCTGTAATGGTACCTGGGTAAATTTTGAATGTATTTGCTGTTTCAGTGTGTGTGTGTGTGTGTGTGTGTGTGTGTGTGTTTTCATGAGCACATTCAAACACAATTGCATTAAATTCAAAAATAATCCTGCCTCTTCCTCTTCCTTTCCTCCTTTCTTTTTCTTCCTATAAAATGCAATGTTCCTAAGAGCTTCATGTTGTATTCTGTAACTACTTAACTACAAAGATACAAATCAAGTGACAGTTATATATATATTCAGCCCAAATACCAGTTGACTGACAAAGAATAAGAATGATTGAAGTGAAAATTAACTCCCTTTGATTATAAGATTTTAAGACAACAGCACTTTCAACAAAAATATTTGACAAGGATTAAACTGGTATTAAAATACTTTTTAAGTATCAGTGCAAGTATAAAGTGGCATGGACTAGAGTGGTGGTGGTAGATGGATTTTGGTTATTTGTTCTCAGTATATCTAACATGATTGCTAATCAATGGATATAGGGTGAGAGATAAAGATCATCAGGTTACTTGGTTTTTGGCCTGGACAACTGAAAAAATTAATTTTGTTTGTTTGTTTTTGTTTATTGATATAGGGAAGTCTCCAGGAAAATTTAGTGTTGAGAGAAAGATGAGAAAGTCTAGACAATGTTTATTAAATGTACAAGTGGAAATGTTAATTAGGCAATTGCATATTCAAGTCTTTAGTTGGGGGAAGGCCCAAACTAAAATTTAAGAATCGAGAGTCAACAGGTGATATTTTAAAGTGATGGACTATATGTTATTACTAGGAAAATAATATTGATAAAGGAAGGTATTGAGAGCTCTGAAACATTGCAATATTAAGGATAAGAAGATGTAGTGAAGCCAGCAGTGAGAATGAGGAGTAGCTGGTGTTATTCCTGGAGAAAAATCTAGGAGCTTGTGAAGTCCTAGGTTATCAGTAAGTTTAGTGCATCAAGCAACAGAGTGGCCAGAAGGGTAGACATTGCTGATCAGTAGCCAGGAAGATAAGGACCAGGGGATAGATCTTCAGCTTAAGTATCCTGTGGAGGTTGTGGGTGACCTTAGAAAGAGGGTTTGGACAAAAATCTCAATTTGAGTGGATAAGGGAAGAGAATGCAAGGAGAGAAATAGGAGACAGTGAATACAGGCAAATCTTTCAAGGAATCTTTCCTAAAAGGAAGAGAATGGGGTGATACTGGGGGAAGGAGGTGGGTTTTTTCAGTTGTTGTTTGTTTGTATCAGAGACAAACCACATGTTTGTTGTTCAAGTAAATAATAAGGGTAATGGCCCAGGAGAGACAAATGAATGCTGTATGTGTTTGAAGAGGGCTGCATATAAGAGAATGAATTCCCATTGTGAGACCCTTGAGTGACTAAGAAGAAATGGACCTAGTGAATGGGCAGAACCATTGGCTTTAAAGAGCCACGAGCAGTTCATCTGTAGTAATGGAAAGGAAGACAGTGTCCATGTGCACAAATTCATATGTTGTGGGGGTTTGACGAGGTTCTCTCTGATTGCTTCCGGTTTTCTAGGAAATTGGGAAATAAGGTCAGTTGCAGCGTTAGGATGGAGGAGGAGATATTGGAATTTTGGAGAGAAATGAGAAGATGTAGGTCAATATTTGGAAAATGTATGTTGATTTCTAGGCAGTATGAAGGGGGCCCAATCATGAATTTAAAGTGACTAACACAACAGTGTGATTCCCCAGTCAGGTTCACTTTATATGAACATAGGCATGGAATTTTGCCAGGGGAGGATGATGAATAAGAGCAGGCCAAAATAACTGACATATTCTTCAGGGAATTAATTATAATGGTGAGCTTTAGACATTTTACCACCAAAGGGAGGAGGACTTGAGAGCATAAGTGACAGGTTGAAGAATTGTTGCTGGATACTAGCGGGTGCACACTGGAAAGTTAGGGATAGTGGTTGATGAGATGTTTGCAAGCAAAGTCTGTGGAAGAGACAGAAGTTATTGGTCATCCCAAGAACTAGTGTATCACAAGGGGAAGTGAGTGACTGACAGAGTAGAAACAATTTTCTTAGGGAAGAAGAGGTGAAACAGTTGAGAAGTCAGGTAGTTGGAAGGATAATCTCTGTGCCTTGAATTCACTAAGGATTTTAAGAGGCTAGATTTCAGATAAATGGTCCAGGGACATGAATCTTAAGGAACGATGGGAAATGACTTTTAGGGGCCAGTAGATAAACTGTCACATGAACAAGTCTGATGACTGGAAACAAATCTGTTGAAGGGTCTGTGGGCAGTCCTGAGAAGGAAGGAAGATACTGCCATATTCTAGGCATGATATGAATGTTCTATTGTTTCCATGAAACTCATTTACATTAGCATGAATTTCAGATTTGTTTACTCCTAATAAATGCAGAAATATCAACTCTTTGTCCCAATGAAAATGGCAAGAAATACACATAGTTCTCTGAACCTACAAGTCACTGACATCATATGTTGACAAATTGACCTGCTTGTCTCCAAATCTGTTTTCTTTTTCCCTCCCTCTCTCCCTCCTTCCCTTCCTTCCTTCCTCCTTCCTTCCTCTTTCTCTTTCTTCTTTCTTTCCTTTTTTTTTTGCTGAACTATGCCATTAACTGACAAAAACCCAAAACAGTCAGGGAGTTCAGGAATCCTGGGATGGAATCTACCCGGATAGGTACAGAAAGTGAGTGTTCCTTCATTTCTATAGCCCAGAAATTGATCTGTAAACTTAAGTATGAAAGTGAAAAATTTATATTACTGGCACTCCCCTTTTTATTTTAGGGTATTGTTCACCATCAGAAGAACATCAGTCACCAAATTGTATAGATCTTGCTTTGTTAAAAATGGCTCTGAAATATGTGTGCTCCTTTGAAATGTTTTGGATTGACCACTATTTCTAACATTAACCTTTTGGGTTACACACTAGATTAAGGTTTTGTGCTCCACCACTGACTGGACTATATTTAGTCGTCTCTTTTGGTACAGATGTATAATTGAAAATGTACCAATGAAAACATCCCTCTATCTCCTCTCCAAATTTAGAAATTTTTTATGAGTCTCATAATGGTGCTTCACTTGATTTCTGTGTTGTCTGACAATTTTGTGGGTGGAGGATCTTTATTTATCCACTTCTCGGACACAGGTCCAAAATAGACCTTGCTTATATGAAATTACCCAGATCCTTAGAGTTACATTTCAGCCCTTATCTAAGCTTAATAACATAATAACTCTTTATGAAATTTGAGTGTGTGTATACCTTTGTATCTAGATAAATTTGCTATTCTCTAGTTAAAACATTCTTAAGAATGACATTTCAGCTTTAGCCCAGATTATCAATTGCAATTTATGAAGTTGTAATTTTTTTGTATCTGTCTATATGTACATATGCAGGAAATGTATTTAAAATATTTGTCTTCACTTAAGTTTAAACTCTTCAAAGTAGATCTATAGCCTACTTTTTTGGTTTTATTCTTTTTTATTAAAATTTCTATAAGTTATTTTTGATCATAGTTTTTTTTATTTATATTTCTTAGTTAGCCTATTAACAACTTAATGGTTTTCAAGTTTTATTTACTTGAAAAAACAGATTTCCCATATTGTACGTAATTCACAGAATCCCCTTTGCACTCCTTCTCCCTCTTTTCATGTTATTGATGAAAAGATGTTTTCTTTGTGGGTTATATTACCCATTTTTTCCTACAAAATACCTATCTTTGTTTGGTTCTTTTCTCATTACAAGTTTTTTGATTTAATTTTTCTCCTCAAATTTTATTGATTTGCCATTTTTTAACTAACTATATAAGTCAGGGAGTACAGCTTCACACCTCCAATGTACACAAACTTTACTTACCTTCCACCAAACCTTGTATCATTTTCCTTTTTTTTATCTCCTCCTCCTGCCCCTACTATCCACTCTAGTATCCAGTTTGTTTTACAGTGTCAAAAAAATATTCTTCTTGTGTTTGTCCAGTTTGTTTTACTTGGTTATTTATATTCTACAAATGTGTGAAACCATCTGATAACTGTCTTTCATTTTCTCATTTCACTTAGCATTATCCCCTCAATATCCATTCATTTTGTTCTAAAAGGCACTATTTTATCTTTAACATCTAAGTAGTATTTCATGGAGTATATATTCTACAAATTCTTTTTTCCAGTGGTCTGTAAATTGGCATTTTTGTTGATTCCATGTCTTGGTTATTGTGAATAATACTGCTATGAACTAGAAGACATTTACATATGTAAAGAAGAAGCTCTCTCCCTTAAGGATGTCCTCCTTACTATATTAAGAAGACCCAATCTCCTTACTTCTTTTCAGTGGAGAAGGGAGAACTTAAATCTATATAACTTTGTTTACTATGCCTTCATTGGTAAACTCCCTAATTGACCTTTCCCTTTCTTCCTCCCACTCTCACTTATCTTAGTTTAACTATTTAAAATGGCATCAGAAACCAGAAAGGTGAGTTACTCAGTTTTATTGGGCATTTCCCATGTATATAGGAGGTATACATGTTATTATTAAACTTCTTATTGACTTTTTTTTCCACTTATCAATCTGTCGGATGCTCGTTTGATTATTTGCCAGCCTAGAAGACACGAGAGAGGTACAGGATGATTTTGTTTGTGCCAAGACAGATACATGACAACTTCATTTATGTTTACAATGTAAACACTGTAGTGTTTCTAGACCTGAGTGGTAACCTCAAGAGTACTGAAATAGACATAATATGCATTTGTAATTATATAACTGTATACTCTATTGATACAATAATAGATGCAAAAAAATTTGAAGCATCCAGAAACTTCATAGGAACCGCAATATTAGCAACCACCATTTACTAAGGAAAAACACTCCTGTATATTTCTTCTACTCTCAACACTTCTAACACTTCTGGACACCAAATGTGTGTGGGGTTTCCCCACACCAAGCCATTCCCTGGTTCTCTGGACACCAGATGGTTATCCCAAAATTGAACTCAATTCTGACACTGTTTACCTGGAAACAATGTCAGATCCAACAGGTTAAGAGCTGCCCTCCACCCTCCCTACCTTCAAATGCCAATCACAAGTCCAGGTTGTCAACTGTGCTTCTGATCATTGACTGGTTATAAATTGGAAGTTCCCATAGTCCTCTCTTCTGTTTGATTAATTTTCTTAGAACTCAGGAAAATACTTATAAGATTACTTGTTTGTTATAAAAAGATATAATGCCGGAGCAGACAGAAGAAATGCATTGGCTCAGGTATGTGGAAAGGGTGTAGTACTTCCATCCCCTTCTAAGCATGTGACCAAAGGGTGCCCAGGGACACAAAACTGTTAAGGGGTACACTCATCTGCAGGCTCAAAGTTTGAAAGAATCAGATTCTTTGTGTGGAAGATTTTTAATAGAGTTGGTTGGGTCACAAGAAGAGAGAGTAGGAAGGATTTCAAACAAAGTTTCCCAGTAAAACTTCCAAAATTACCCACTCCATCATGGGCAAATGCCCAATCAAACAGGCTTAGCCCAAAGTGGGGATGTGGAGGTGTGAAAGCTTGCCACAAGTCTAAGGTACCTTTGGTCAGGAAACTGCAAGGAATGGATTACTAAAGGATTAGTCAGGCCCCAGGGAGCTGGGACAGAAGAAGAAACTCAAAACTCTCTTTATCTATATCATATATATCACATAATCCATCATGAAGTAAAGATAACAGCTGTCATTATTTCAGCCAAGTACTAGGAGCAGCCTCCCCATGTGAAGGGGAAGGTTAGTTAGGGAGTTTACCAATGAAGGTATAGTAAACAAAGGTACTGCAGATTTAAAGTCTGCATTCTCCATTGAAAAAAGATAAGGAGACTAGGTCATCCTATCTTACTGTAAGGGAAAGGGCCTTACAGAGATATGTGTCTTTTTCAAAAGCAACCTCAGAGCAGAGCACCTCCTAAGAAATTAACCTAATATCAAAGACATATTTCGGGGTGGCAGATTTTTACTCTGCTGTAGTTGTCATATAGAAAATTACAAGGATTTTAGAAGCTGCATGCCAGGAAACCCCAGATTTGATAATATCACACCATTTTAAGAAGCTTTCAGACAGCGTCTGTGTAAAGCCATTTTTTGCCGTGATAGAGGCATTTATTTACTTAAAGGCAAAGTTCTCAAGAGCATACAAAGTGGTTGTATTACTGCTTTGCGTTTACCAAGTGCTAACAGATTGTTTTTCTGGAATACTCAGCAGTACACATAAAGCCGGGGGAGAAGAAAAAATTTCAAATAACAGTTTCCCAGTAAAACTGCAAAAATTGCCTATCCCCTCATGGGCACATGTCTAATCAAACAGCCTTGGTCCAATCAGGGCTATGGAGGCCCAGAAACTTGCCAAAAGTCTTAAGGTATCTTCTGGCAAAAAGCCACAAGGAAGGGTTAGTCAGGTCCTAGAAAACTGGAACAGAAGGAGAGAATCAAAATATACCACATCATATCCCATGAAGTGAAGATAACAGCTTCCATAGTCTCTGGCATAGATCAGCCTCTACTTGTGTCTCTCCCTACGTGTCTTTTCCAAGTATCTTTAAAGGTCTCCCTCAATGTGTCTCTCTTTCCAGTAGTACCATGGTGCAAGTCAGAACCATGAAAGCAAGAGAGGAAGAGTGAGCACACATGTGTTCAATTAAAGACAAGCATGACTGCTTAACTCTGCCTCTATTTCCCAATCGCTCTCCATTCAGGAAGTCACATGAATAGAATGCTGGAAGTTGTTGCATGGAGATGGAGGAGCAGTCTGTAAAAAATGTCAGGAAATGGATTGTTCCTCAACAGCTCCAGAGTGCAATAGGGTCCTAGACACTCCTTCTGTTTTGAAGTCTGTAGTGATTGGCTTTATTCTTCAAGACCGCAGAGTGACTGCTGCACCTCAATGTATTATACCTGAGGCAAACAGTAGCAGTCAGTAAGATGCATGTTCATCAAGTCTGCACTTTAACAAGCTCTCCAGAAATTCTGCCACTTGGCCTGCTACCTGTAAAAGATTTTGGGACATTGAGAACTTTTCTGCTCCAACCGGCATGACAGGAAGATGGAAAAAAGAGTAAAGAGGGTCAGTTGTATATGAAGGATGGAATTAGGCTTTTAGTGGTAAACAAAGTATTATATACAGATGTCATTTATAATGATGTACACCTGAAACCTATATAATATTATAATAAATATATAAATATTGAAGTTATATATTACTCTAGTAAATTAAAAAAATACAGGTTTGTCTCTAAGAAAGAAGGGGAGAATGGATAATGAGTAGGCAACCAATTGTGTATGAGACAGATATGAAGCCAGCTTACATAAAAAGAAATACAAATGGCTTCTAAACATATAAATATTTAGCTTTATTACTATTTAACCCTTTGCCCTCAAGGCTTTTTTCTCGTGGGCTACCAGCCACTCGAAACGATTTCCACTAAATTAGGGAAGCGTTTTACAGGTACTTTGAAATCATGTTATCCTCAAACAAACATATACAAATAATAAAATTTCACCAATTTATTTATTTTTACATTGAATACAACAAAATCTGTTAAATATTACACTCTGTAATTAGTTTTTGTGTGATATTTAATCAAACAATCGCCAAGATGCAGCCTCAGTTTGTCAGGACACGTATCACAATGCTAAGCTGAGATTAACTAATCTAAGAATTGGCTAAGGATGCAGGCTGAGCCTGGTCCATGAAAGTAATTGCGATAAGAATATCTTATCACACATCGGAAATAAACATATTGACTTCCAAACTGCCCTAGCTGCGCCATTTGAGTGGATGCATTAAACCGCCAGAGGCCATAGCAGCACCGCTCTAGTGGACGCATTACACCACCGGGCGCCGGAGCGGCACCGCTCAAGTGCAGAGGGTTAAATATAAATCAGAATAACAGTAAGATACCAATTTTTCATGTGTCAGATTAGTGATAATTAGCATGTTTGCTATTACACAGTTTAGGTAAGGTTATAGGTAAATGGGCACTGTTAAAAACTTTCTTGCAGGTACAAATCTTCCTAGAAGACAGTTTGGGACTCTTTAGCAAATGATTTAAAGGAGTGTGCCAATTGATTCATTAGTTATACATTTAGAAATATATCCTTTAGCTATATTCTAAACACGTAGGAAAGGTAAATATCTAAATATTTACCATAGCAGTACTTGTAATAGTAAAAAACAAAGATAGAAACATGCCCATCACTAGGGAATTAAAGAAGTGGTGCCATGTATGTGCAATAATATTTTCATTATTATGTTAAGAATATATTCATTGTTATAAAGAAAGAACTAAATATGTGTTTGAATATTCAAAACCTGCGTATTTGGTCTTCATAGTACATATTTTAAAAGTATAGCAATGAATTGAAAATGTACTTTTTGTCAGGGGATATTCAAAAATTATGAGCCAGTGGGGACACCAGTGATTGACAACCAACTGAATACCAGTTCCTCTTGTTTATTTAAATAAGGAATACCCCTTATTTGGAAAGAGGGTGTACAGGGAACTCTTGATGGTACTTAAGTCTGTGATTGTGTGGTAGGATTATATATGGGTATATTTCTTGATCACCTTGGAAATAGGCTTCCCCAAATCCCCAAAACTTATATTGTTGTTCTCTTACTTGCTTGGGTTTTTCTTTTCATTTGAGAAGCTACCCCTGACTATCCTGATTAAGGATGCTCTATATTTCTGTCTCTGTCACTATCACCATTTTTCCCTCTTTTGCCATGTGACCGTTCTGAAGAGGGAAGTTCTAGTAACTGTAACTTGGAATAGGGTTATGTATTCCATATCGCTTAACAGTGTAAGGAGACCTGGTAGAGTCTAGAGCAGAAAATTCTCTTCTTCCTTATTAAAGTTAACATGGAACGTGCCAAGACAAGGATTGAAAAACCAGCCCTTCCATTCAATCTTCAGTTCTCTGTAGGCCACTCTCAATTTGCTTCTTCTGTCAAGAATTCACATTTCTCATCCTGTCATGGTTGCTTAAGGGTGAGTTTGTGGATTATTAGACTCTTTCATTCTCAGAAACCTGGACATAAATATTCAGAAAAAAGAGATACTCTTGCTCATTCTTTTGAATTGCTTTATGATTTGTGTGGTATGTTGTACTTTCCTCTCAGCTGAATTTTTCCTTTGAGGACAGTGACATTGTTAAATTAAAAAGACAAAAACAAAAACAAAAAAAACTCTCCTGTCATTTCTAGAACTTATATAGTGTCAAGTCCGTATAGTGTATGATTGGTTAAACCAAGAAGAGGCTTTAATGGAATCTTCAATTTGGTTTCTAATTCCTAATCTTTGTGGAAGAATCAATAAATGTGTTAAATGGTTCAGTGATATGTTTAGGTTCTAATTATGGTTTTAGAATTTTCTGTTCTGAAATAAGTTGAAGTTTCCTGTCTTTCAAAATTTTGTAGAAAGAGCACAAAAGACTATGGTGATGGTTCACAGGTGTCTCAGTGGTGGTAACTTTATGGGGATTACATCTGAGAGGAGAATGAATGATGATGTAAATATAATTAAATTAGATTAAATTAAATTAATTTTTAAAAGAAACAAAATTTGGTAGATAAAAAGATCATTAATTACATTAAACTTTTGTCAAAGTGAATTCTCCTCTTTAAAAGAATTAAATTTGAAGAAATAAGTAATCTGAATTGGATGGTTACCTTGGGAACTTATGCCTTCATTCTTTCAATTTCTGTCCTGCTGTGTCTCTTCCAAAGAACCAAGCAAAGTGATTATGATCAATGAAATGGTGAAACGTGTTCTCTGACTCTTAGTGCACCATCACAAATAGGATTAGTAATTATCCACAGACAAGAACAACTTGTGAAAATACCAGAAACATAGAACAAGACTAAAGCATCTCTAGAGCAAAAAAACCCAGAAAAGCAACATAAAAATATGAGATTTGAAAAAGAATTAGATTGTAAGATTTTTTTCCCAAGATGTCCAACTTAAGACTAGACAGAGATTGTTAAAGAGAAGGTTCCTTGCATCCCTCCTGAGAGGGTCATCTAATAGTTAACCAGAGGGACACTACGCCTCGAGAATCTCATGGATTACAACAAATCTGGAACGCCTTTTGGACATCAGAGACCAACACAGCTGACACAGAGTAGACACAGAAGGAAGTCACAATTTGCTCAACTGGAAATGGATAGGGAGGAATGTTGGGAGGCTATGGTCCAGGCAGGGGTTACAGATGGTCAGACTGGAGTCTCCCCAGAGAGGAGTCAGTTTTCTCTTGACTGAGGGAAAACACATGTGGAGGAACTGTGTTACTCCACACATGCTGGGTATGCAGTGAAAAGAACAGAGAGAGTGTGCTAGAGTGTGTAACTTCTCCCTCACCCTTCAGTATTGATACTGACCATGTGAAGTGCACTAACAGTACACACACTGCAGAGTCTAGATCAGATCTGGAATCCTGGAGAGGAGCATTATTAGTGGTGCCACAAACACAAACCTGCCCTCCTGAACTACCCAGCACATTCTCACTTGCAGCTGGACCCCTCATGCCATTCCCCACCTTATAACTCACTAACTACAAAAACAGTTCTTAGTACATATGGAAACCAGCAAAAGGCAAAAGAAAAACAACAGCAAAAAAACTAAAATAAAAACACTGTACCACCTGCAAGAAAAAGTAAAAATAGTTAAACTTTCTGAGTTGCTACTAAAGATATTTTTTAAAAAACAGGGATATATAAAGCAACAAAATAGACAAAAAATATAACACATGGCACCTTGAAACTTCAAGTGAATATAACATCACAAGAACCCAACTCTCCAAGATCCAGCTACAAAGACATGGAAAATTTTATCTCCCTACCAGATAGAGAGTTCAAAATTTCTGCAATAAAGAAAATCAAAGATGTAGAAGAAAGCACAAAAAGGCAAGTCAAAGTGATACAGGAAAACTAAAACAAAAAACTAATCAGAGATACAACAATATTCAGAAAAGCAAATAATTGACCTGAAAAATAAAATCAATGAACAGAAAATAGAAATTGAAACTTTATATGAAAAAATAACAATATTCAGGATTTAAAGAGTTCAGTGGGTGACATTTAAAAAAGAGAAACTCTGTTGAGAAAACTGTGGAAGCAGAATAGACCCAATGGAAGATCAAATGAGTAACCTTGAAATAAATAATATACAAAGGACCCAAGTAGAAGAAGAGATAGAAATAAAAAGAATTAAAGAGAAACCTTGAGAACTATCTGACTCTAAGAAAGGCAACATAAGTATAATTGTTCTCCCAGCAGGGAAAGAGGTAGGGATATTAGAGAGCTTATACAAAGAAATCATAAAGAAAACATTCCAAACCTGAGGAAGGAACTGAATATACATATTCATAAAGCTAAGAGAATACCTGATTATCTAAGTGTAATGAGATCTATACCAAAATACATAGTCATGAAACTATCAAAAATTCAAGACAAAGAAAGAACATTGAAATCAGCAAGGGATTAAAAATCAGGTAACTAAATAATGAAGGTACTGCCATCAGGCTTTTATTAGGTTTTTCAGTAGACAAATTACAGACAGTGAGAGAATGGACTAACATATTCAAGTTATTCAAACACAGAAGTTCCAGTGAAGAATACAATATCCTACATGACTCTTCCAGATGATGAGGGAGAAATAAAAGCCTTCTGGGTCAAACAAAAGCTGAAGTAGTTGCCAACGTTAGACCCTACCCAGCAAGAAATATTGAAAGCAAGCTCTCTTATCTAAATCACAGAGAAGAAACTCCATAAAAAATTGAATAAGGAAATAGATACAGAAAATCAAAGAAAAAAATGACAGTACCAAGCCACCATCTATCAATAATCACCCCTATTGTAAATGAACTATATCCAACTTTCTGTTGTTTCTAGGAAACCCATCTGAACACCAAAGATAAACATAGGCTTAAAGTAAAAGTTTGGAAAACAATCCCACAAGCAAAAGGGACAATGAAAAAGGCAGGAGGAGTCATACTTACAGCAGGTAAAACGGACTTTCAGCTAAAAAAGGTAATGGGAAAGGATGGACAATATGTAATGATGAAGGGATCAATCCATCAAGAAGACATACTCTCATTAATAAATTTTCACCAAATGAACCCAAAATATATAAAGCAACTACTAACAAGCCTAAAAGCAGTCACTATATGATCCAACTATGCATCCATAAGATAATACACCACGACCAAGTGGGATTTATTCCAGGGACACAAGGATGGCTCAACATCTGAAAATCAATCAGTGTAATCCAACACATCAACAAAAAGAAAAATAAAGACCATATGATCATATCAATAGACGCTGAGAAAGCATTTGACAAAGTACAACACCCATTTATGATGAAAGCCCTTGAAATCCTTGGGATAGAAGGAACATACCTCAACATAATAAAAGCCATATAGGACAACCCTACGGCCAGTATTATCCTCAATGGTGAGAAGCTGAAGGCCTTTCCCCTAAGATCAGGAACAAGGCAAGGATGTCCACTCTCACCATTACTTTTCAATATAATACTGGAAGTCCTAGCCAGAGCAATTAGACAAGAGAAAGACATTCAAGGGATCCAAATAGGAAAAGAAGAAATTAAACTGTCTCTATTTGCAGACAATATGATAATAGATATACAAAATCCTAAAAACTCCATAGAAAAACTACTCAAAATAATAGACCAGTTCAGTAAAGTAGCAGGATACAAAATCAACGCACAAAAGTCAGTAGCATTCCTCTATGCAAACACCCAATCTGAAGAAGAAGAAATTAAGAGATCCATCCCCTTCAAAATCGAAACCAAAAAAATCAAATATCTGGGAATAAGTCTAACAAAAGACATAAAGGACTTATACAAAGAAAACTAAAAAACTCTGTTGAAAGAAGTAGAAGAACACACAAGAAGATGGAAAGGCATCCTTGCTCATGGATTGGAAGGATTAACATTATCAAAATGGCAATCCTACCAAACGCAATTTACCGATTCAGTGCTATTCCAATAAAATTCTCAATGGCGTTCTTCAAAGAAATAGATCGACTACTGATGAAATTCATATGGAACCACAAAAAACCTCGCATGGCTAGAGCCCTGCTAACTAAAATGAAAGAAAACGGAGTAATTTCACTCACTGTTTTCAAACTATACTACAAAGCCATAATAATTGAAACAGCATGGTACTGGAACAAAAACAGAAAGACCAATGGAACTGAATAGAATACCCAGAATTAAATCCACATATCTATGAACAACTAATGTTTGACAAAGGAGCAAAGAAAATGCAGTGGAACAAGGACAGTCTATTCAATAAATGGTGCTGGGAAAACTGGGCAGCCACATGCAAAAAATGAAGCTAGACTACTATCTCACACCCTGCACCAAAGTCAACTCAAAATGGATAAAAGACCTGGATGTAAGACCTGAAACCATAAAATATATAGAAGAAAATATAGGCAAAACTCTACACGACATACATCTCAGCAAAATCTTGAAAGACACATCCCTCAAAGCAAAGGAAGTGAAAGACAAGATAAACAGATGGGATTACATCAAAATAAAAAGCTTCTGTACAGCAAAAGAGACATTAACCAAAACTAACAGACACCCTACCAACTGGGAAAAGATCTTTGCACACAACACATCTGATAAAGGACTGATAACAAAAATTTACAAGGAACTCACACAACTCAACAAAACCAAAGCCAATAAACCAGTCAAAAAATGGGCAGAAGAGCTCAAAAGGCACTTCTCCAAAGAAGAAAAGCAAATGGCCAACAGATACATGAAAAAATGCTCAACATCACTTATAATCAAGGAAATGCAAATCAAAACCACTATGAGATACCACCTCACACCTATGAGGATGGCACACATTAAAAATACAGGCAGCAACAAATGCTGGCAAGGATGTGGAGAAAAAGGAACTCTTCTACACTGCTGGTGGGAATGTGAACTGGTCCAACTACTATGGAAAGCTGTATGGCGTTTCCTCAAACTTCTAAACATGGAGCTTCCATA
Organism: Scalopus aquaticus; assembly: GCA_004024925.1. Lineage (NCBI taxonomy): Eukaryota > Metazoa > Chordata > Mammalia > Eulipotyphla > Talpidae > Scalopus > Scalopus aquaticus. Next base: position 39,809 of record PVIJ01014573.1, read on the forward strand.
CGACCCAGCAATACCATTTTTGGGAATTTACCCAAAGGACACAAAAACACTAATCCAAAAGGATACATGCACCCGTATGTTCATTTCGGCACTGTTCACAATAGCAAAGGTATGGAAGCAACCCAGATGTCCAAAAATAGATGATTGGATCAAGAAGATGTGGTACATATACACAATGGAATACTATTCAGCATGGAAAGAAGATAAACACATGCAATTTGCAGCGACATGGATGGAATTAGAGGGGATCATACTCAGTGAAATAAGCCAGAAAGAAAAAGAAAA
>PVIJ01014574.1:0-40084 GCA_004024925.1 Scalopus aquaticus
GATATCTCGCTTCCAGGAGCTAATGAGTAAGGCCAATGAATGCAGGCATGGTGGAGAAACTTAGTGACTGTTCTCCTGAAATTATACTTAAATTTATTTGCAAGAAAAATATCGCATCCAGACTTTGGGAACACTTCTTTGAAGGCTCCGCCCATAGAGTGACCTTGTCAAAACAATATGGGGGTCTAGGTTGCGACAAAAGGACTGATAACAAAAATTTACAAGAACTCACACAACTCAACAAAAACAAAGCCAATAACCCAGTCAAAAAATGGGCAGAAGAGCTCAAAAGGAACTTCTCCAAAGAAGAAAAGCAAATGGCCAACAGATACATGAAAATATGCTCAACATCACTTATAATCAAGGAAATGCAAATCAAAACCACTATGAGATACCACCTCACACCTGAGAGGATGGCACACATTAAAAATACAGGCAACAACAAATGCTGGAAAGGATGTGGAGAAAAAAGAACTCTTCTACACTGCTGGTGGGAATGTGAACTGGTCCAACCACTATGGAAAGCCGTATGGCGATTCATCAAACTGCTAAACATGGAGCTCCCATACGACCCAGCTATACCACTTTTGGGAATTTACCCAAAGGACACAAAAACACTAATCCGAAAGGATACATGCACCCGTATGTTCATTGTGGCACTATTCACAATAGCAAAGGTATGGAAGCAACCCAGATGTCCAAAAATAGATGATTGGATCAAGAAGATGTGGTACATATACACAATGGAATACTATTCATCATGGAAAGAAGATAAACACGTGCAATTTGCAGCGACATGGATGGAATTAGAGGGAATCATACTCAGTGAAATAAGCCAGAAAGAAAAAGAAAAATATCGAATGGTTCCACTTATAACAGGACTATAGGGAGGCCAGGTGGGAGAGAGACACTCAGTGGTGGTGGGGGGGGAGGGGAGGATAAGGGCACAAAATGGAAGAGAGGAGAATACAGGGGACCATGGAGATGGATCACGGGTGAATTGGTGGTGGGCTGCCCAAGGGGAATACAAAATGTAAAAGACATAAATAACAATTAAAAAAAAAGAAATATTTTTATTAAAAATTTACCTCAGATGAGACAACAACATGACTTCAGATGTAGAATTATCAGTTTTTGAAGCATGTGAGGATGCCTGGCAGATTGAGCTATAAGGCAGGGGAAGTTAGGGAGGCTGATGAGGTGATATTTGGAAGTGATGTATGAAGAAACACAGAAGCTGAGGGAGAAGAAGCCCTGGGAGAGGGTGTGAGATAAGAGGGGGCTTTAAGGACTGACCCCTGGGACTGTGCTGCCTTCAAGGAGCAGGTGGGGGGAGAAAAGTCAGGAAAGGGGCACAGCAGGGGGCCAAGTTACAACAGGACACCTGAGAGGAAAGTAACCACTCCAGACTCCAGACAGAGGTGGTTTCAAGATGAGGTCAGGAGTGTCCTGACCTGCGTGGGGACTGCGGTTGAAAAATGGGAGACTTTTGTTGAATCACCTAGAACAGAAAGTAATAGAAGGAGGAGCTGCACAGTGGTGACTGAGATGTTAGTGAGAAATGACAAAATACAGCGGTTTATGGATTACAAGGTGTAGTCTAACAAGAAAATAATTCTATAGGATTTGAACATTTTTATATAATCATAAAAATAATAGGTGGAAAGGGGGAGATTAACATGTCAGTTCATCATCTTGCTCCCCCACGGGTAGTCTCCATCAGACCCCCCAGAGTGCACCCTGATAGCCTCCCCTGGAGGTGTGCACAGGTGGGCCCTGCCCCCACCTGGCTCTCATCTCCCCTCCACAGGTGTGGGCTCTGCCCCCCAAGTGCACATCACGGGGCCAGAGGAGGACGGGGTGCGCGTGGTGTGCACGGCCTCGGGCTGGTTCCCGGAGCCCCAGGTGCGGTGGAGAGACCCCCGTGGGGAGCAGTTCCCAGAGTTCTCCGAGGCCCAGGCCCGGGACACTGAGGGGCTGTTCAGCGTGGAGGCCGCCCTGGTAGTGAGAGACAGCTCTGCGGGGGGCGTGACCTGCTCCGTCCTCAACCCCGTCCTGGGCCAGGAGAAGGCCATGGCCATGGTCATCCCAGGTCAGCGCTGCCCCCACCCCACTCCCTGCGGGGTCAGAGGAGGGGCCGGCACCCCAGTGTGCTGGGCTGGGCTGTCCTGGGCTGTGTCCTGATGGGGTGTCTGGGGGTCTTTGGCCGCAGAGTCCCTCTTTCCCCGGGCCTCCCCCTGGAAGCCGGCTCTCCTGGGGAGCCTGCCCCTGCTGCTGCTCCTGCTCCTGGGAGCTGCCGGCTACGCCCGGAGAGAACATTCCACACGGATGCGGGAGCTGCGGGAACAGGGGAGTCTGCGCCAGGCTAAGGAGGAGGACAGACAGACCACGGAGGAGGCCCTGAAGGACACGGGTAAGGCAGGGCAGGGGCCAGGGTGGTGAGGGTGGCCGTGGGGGCTGAGAGGGACAAGCCTATGGCTGAGCCAGAGCCCAGGGGGTCAGAGCAGAAGGCTGAGGAGACCCAGAGAGGACAGTAGAGATTGTGGCTAATTGGGTCTCTAGTTGGAACTTGTAGGACACACAGAGGTTCTTTTTTGTGGGTTCTCTATGGGCACAGATTTTCTTCTTAGAGATGGAGTTTATGCTTACTTTTTTTCACTCTCTTTCAGCTGAACTCCAGGCAATTCTAGGTAAGCTCTGCTCTCCCTCCTGAGCTCTCTGTCCCCTTCATAGGAGACATTCTGGCTCTTAGCTCACCTGTTTCCTGCGTTGTGTTTCAGACCAGAGGAAGGCCGCTTACCTGGCTGGTGAGTGATGCTCCAGGTGTCCTCAGTCCCTGTCCCCTATGCCCAGGGCCCCTCCCCTTGTCTGTCTAAGCACATCCCTGGGGTGGAAGTGGGAGCTGGTGGGAGGCAGGACCCTGCTCATGGGCTCTCCCAGACTGGGCTGCTGTTTCTCCCCAGGTCTTGGAGGCCTGGTGGGATGGTGACCCCTGGAGTCAGAGGACTTACCTGGCTAGTGTGTGATTCTCCCGATGTTCTGGGTCCCTGCTCCCAGGGGTCCCACCCCTTGTATGTCTAAGCACAGACACGTGGACCCTTTTCCTGGGCTGGAATTGGGAGCTGGTGGGAGGCAGGATCCTGCTCCATGGGCTCTCCTAGATCCCGGTGCTGCTTCCCTCAGTCTTGGGGTCCTGGTGGGTGGTGATCCCTTGAGTCTCCTGCATCCTGGTTCTCATTCCAACCCTGACCTTCCCACCAAGGTGCTGGCCTTTAGTACATCTCATTCTTGGTCAGCACTTGGAAGCAATAACCAGCTGCTCTGAGATTTTAAAAGTAGATGGGCTCTTGGAGTTTAGGAGTGTGACCTCCTCCTGCCCTCTCTCCCCAAACACCGCCCAAGAGGAGTCTGCTCTCCCTGCTCCTGAAGGTGCTGATCAGCAGTGATGGGAGAGGAGGGGACATTGTTTATGTCTCAGGACATTGTTTATGTTTAGAAATATTTCATCTGAGAAAGACGGACCACTGCTCATCCATGCTGTGTCCATGTTGTGTTTTTATTTTATATTCCCATAATTTCCCAGGAAATACTGAATATAATAATTATGGACTAATATAGACATTAAAAAACATCTTCCCATTTACTGGTTGTGACCCTGTGCAGCAACCCCGAGCTGCATGTGAACAGGAGCTCTGAGGCTGCGGGGCCCAGAGCCGCTCAGGGACTCGCCCAAAGCCCCACAGCAGCAGCAGCAGGGCTGCGTCCATCTGTCCTGCAGGCCCCTGACCTGAGCCAGGGATGTCCCACCACCCCCTGCTGTCTGCTCAGGGAAGGAGGTCATGACCTCTCTAGCTCTCCCCTCCACCCCCAGAGAGTCTCCCCTGCAGACAGGGGGAGCCGAGGGCCCGTGGGTCACATGAGCAGGTGGTTGTGTGAGGTCTCACCTGTGTGTTCCCTTTCAGCCTGGAGGAAGGCCCAGCTGTACGCAGGTGAGTGGCCCTGAGGGTCCTGGGACCTCCCTTCCCAAACTCCCCTTTCCATTCTCTATCAGGGGACCCCCACCAGTAGGGGTTGGGGCCCCTGGTCTCCTCTCACTCTGGAGCACCCATCTAGAACTGCAGGGCCCCCCTTGGGAGCACAGACCTGCCTCCCCCTGCCCTGTCTTCCCTGCAGGTCATGTGGGGTCAAGTCACCCTCTGACCCCTTGTCACCTGGTCCTTCCTGTGGTGAGGACAGTGGGGGTCAGTGTGAGGAGAGGCTGCAGCAAAGTGAGTCTGTCTTGATCAGGAACTGCTGATCTCTAAAGGTTCCAGAAATCCTGCCGGCCTGCTTATGAGGCAGATCTTGCTAAGGGGTCCTTGGTTATGGATCTTTCTGTAATAAAAATTCATGTCCTCTTTGGAGTCTAGTTTTGTTTTTCTTTTTCCTCTTTCTCTCTCTCATGCTCTGGTCCATGTCTATACTGAATATGTGCTCTAAGACTTTTTGGTTGCTGAGGATTTCGTAGCTTTAGAAACACTTGATTTTGTATCAAAATTCTGTGTGTGTGAGAGAATCAGAGTAACAAGATAAAAATGTAATATATGATTTTTCAGCACATCCCCTTCCATGGGAGAAGAATCCTCCATCTGCCGGTCGTTTTCATTTCTTTAAGAGTTAAGGCATAAGGCCTGGAAGCGGAGGAACCTGGAATGGTTACAATCCTTTCTAAGAGAAAGGGTGGGGAGAATTTCAGAGAAGAGAAATCCAGATGGAGGAGGAGAGCAATGGGAAGTAAGTAGAGGGGTGAAGTGCCTACGGGGAGAAGCGCCTCCTAGAGGTCTGCATGGACAGAGGGGCTGGAGAGAGGCCACAGGTCACATTCAACTTATTTGAATGTGGGCAGAGCAGAGCTATGGCCTCCTTGACTCCTTATTGAAGTATTTCAGAAGAGTTTACATTTTGAACAACATTTTTGAGGCAACTATCTCATTTAGTTACCTCTGACAATGATCATTTCCTCCCCTCCCTTCTCCCAGTGTCCCCAGGGAGGGTCTGCACAGGGACCTGCAGGGAAGGGCAGTGATGCTGGGGAAGGGAGAGCTGAGCCTCGGGAGCCTGAGTCACGCCCTTTCCCTGATCAGGGGCTTGTTTATGGCCGGGACACAGACTCTGAGCCACAGAGAGGGGGGCTGCGGGGAGGGGCCTGGGGACAGGAGTGTGAGGACCCTCCCCAGAGAGTCTCCCTGGTTCTCCTGGGGACTCATTTCCACACAGTGAGCATCACAGGGTCGTCTTTACCATCCTCCCGGTCTCTGCTGAGTTTATGTCTCACATAATTTCATAAACTTTTCTTTGGCGTGCAAAGAGTAGGATGCCTTTGAACGAAACACCATTAATACACTGGAATCAACATTTTGATATTGACAGTTTCATAGATGGATACATGTATGATCTCATATAATTCATAAAATTTAACAAAAATTTTTATTTAAAGTTTTGCTACAAAATTAGCTGCCCAGAGCAGTGAAGCGCATACACAGTGCTGGACAGGCTGTGTCTCAAATTAGATGGCACTTTGATTTTCTCCTTTTGTTCTTACTGCTCAAGTTCTTGTTCTCCTCCCCTCGCTCTTTTTTATTGTATGGGACAAGTATGGTGTAGAGAATTATAATTGGATGTCTACTAATGTCTTGGTGAAAACAAATAAACTTAAAATCTCATGTTTTCTCAAAGAGGTCTCGTGGGTCAGCCCGTCATCGCATGTGATCTTGTTTCTTATCAACAAAGACAGAAATGCCAGTTTCTCTGACTGCCCTGTGCAGGTGTGGTTGGTGCCACACATTTATACACAACGTGGACAAGAAAATGTTACTTATTTCCACAAATCTGGACCCTGAATTCTCCTCTCTCCTCACACAGTTGGGAAACTCAGGCTCTGCCCTAAAGGCATCTCAGAGATTTGGTGTGTCTGACCTGAGTGTTGGTGAATGACCTGCCTTCCTTCTCCCCAGGAGGGTGTGGGATGGGGATGACATGGCCTTGGGGCACTGGGGGAGGGGCCTGTGCTCTCCTTGTAGTCATTTCAGGGGCTCCCCTGGGGTCACTAGTCTTAAGAAACTGTGTGGGCACCTGCTGAGGGGGGCAGGGCACATCCCATCTGGACATTAGGGTTTGTGGGTGACCCTCCCTCTACAGCAGTCAGGGGCCTGGGCTCTGTCTCTGGTCAGCAAATTGATAAACCTTCTGGATCCTTCCTCCTGTCCCATGTCCTTGTCCTCCTCTCTACACCCATCTTCTCTCCCTATCTGCTCTCCAGGCCCCTCTCTCCCCCTCTGTCTCCCCCCAGACTGTGTGACCCTTCTGGGTCCTCATCTCTCCACGAGCATCTTGGGGTCCTTGTGCTCCCTCCAGACCCCTCCCCTGACAGGCCCTGCTCACGCTGCCTGGGCATCCCCCATGGGGGCCTCAGAGCTGCGGCTGCTGCTGACACACGTCCCCCCCAACTGAGCAGCCCCAGCCACACAGTTTAGCATCTCACACGACTCAGGGCAGGACCTGAGACCGTGTCCTGGGGCCAATCCAGGGTCTGGCAGGCTCCTTCCTTCCAGGGGCCCCTTCCTCTCCCAGGATCTAGGACCCTCTGTACTCATTGGGAACCCCCATCCTCTGTCTACATAGCCTGCTCTGCAGCCTCTTTATGGCCCTGCTGCTGTCACCACGTGACTGTCTCTGAGCACAGGTGCGGGGATCACGGCTGTTAGGGCCCCTGTGATTGGCTCCACCTGATGATCCCAGTCGCACCCCTGTTCCAGGGCCCGTCTCTGTCCCACCTGCAGATTCCTCTTTCCTCTGGTAAACACATATTTATGGGTTCATGAGATTAGGACATGGGCATCTTTGGAGCCATTATTCTGCTTTCATAAAGCTTTCTCTTGGAAGCTTCTATCTCTCTGGGCTATACTTTGAGGAAAAAGATGATTCCATCCAATAGTTCATTGTTCTTCTCTATTTAGAGGATGGTTTAGTTCCCCCTGTCCATGCAGATGTGGAGATGTCACTGGTGTTTGATCTTCTCAGGGTGTGTCCATGTCCCCTACTCTGCAGGTCTCTCTCCTTCCCAGAACCCTCCCCCTCCCCTTCTGAGTGAGCAGGACCCTCTGCTGCAGGCTCCTGAGTCTCCTCACTCACGTACAGTCACCCCACGTGCAGCTCAGGCAAGGTGTAGCTCTTTCCCTGTGGCTGAGAGACATCTGCGTGTTCAGATCAATCCGTTTTATATAGAAAGTGCGGTCCTTGACCCCCATAGTACTTTCTCAAGAGCCTTAGATGCAGGATGTGTGTGTGGCTGGTGACTTAAAAAGCATAAATTGGTCATTGTATCTGAGTTATGGTCTGTCAGTTGGCATCCAGCCTCCTAATCCCTTGAATTAAGTTGTTGTTGTGCTTGTGTGTGTGTGTCTGTGTGTGTATGTATGTCTGTGTGTGTGAATCTAAAAGTTTAATGCATCTACTAAATGTTTCCAAACATTTCCCCCTGTGAACTGGTTGTCCCTCTTGCAGAAAACCAGGCGCGGGCCCTGCTGTGTCAGTGTCTCGCGTCCCTCACGTGACCTGTGTGTCTCTTGCAGATTGGCGGAAGGAGCAGTTCCGGGCCTGTGAGTGACTCTGGGTTCTTTCTGGGGCTGCTCAGCTTCTGGCCTTTCCCTCTGTTCTCTGTGTGGGCACAGAGTCTGCACCCTCTGTGGTAGGGGCGTGCAGCTGTGACGTCACACAGCTGGGCTGGGGGGTGACTGGTCATGGGTGCTGATGGGGCTCCTTAGTCCTTGGGGTCCAGGCTGGTCCCCAAGGATCCTGTGACATATCTGACCCCCAATAAGTTTTGTGTCTTCTTCTTTTGCTTGGGGTCCTGTGGACTGGAGCCACCAGGCTCTCATTTCAGGGACCACATCCCTACTCCCATAAATCTGAATATCTGGGAGGTGTGTGCCCTTATTATGGGGCAGGGGGCCTTGCATAATGGATCCCTCTCTCTGCAGGGCCTGTCACTCTGGATCCAGGTTCTTCTACTTCCAGAATTATGCTCTCTCATGACAGGAAGAGTCTGACCTGTAATCATGATGACTTTGAAGGAGAATATGTTTTAGGGTTTGACGGCATCTCATCAGGGCGCTCTTACTGGGAAGTAGAGGTCAGGAGTGGAGACAGAAGCGAGTTTATGCTGGGGGTCTGGAAAGAAGATGAGAAAACAAAACTCAGTAGTGAGTCCCCCTTGAATGGGTACTGGGTTGTGGGGCAGGAAGCAACAAGCTTTTCAGCCCTTACTGACCCTCCTACTCGGCTCCAACTTAGGCAGTTTCCCCACAGGGTGGGGGTTTTCCTGGACTATGCTCAAGGGGACGTCTCCTTCTATGACATGACTGATGGCTCCCACATTTTCTCCTTCCCTCCTGAGTCCTTCTCTGGGACCCTCTTTCCATTCTTCTTCTGTTATTTTGGAGACGTGTCCATGACCCTCTGCCCCCTGGAGGCTGGGCCCCAGAAGCCCTCTGTGCCCATGAATAATCCTCCTTCTCTGGGGGAGGCTGTGGGTCCCTCAGGGGAGGGGATCCCCTCAGGCTCTGGTGTGGATGGGCCTCCCCCAGGGCCTGAAGCCCCCCTCCTCCCCTGCACCCCTAAGACCGTGTCCCCATAAGTCCTCCCTGCCCAGCCCTACCCTGGGCTCCTCTTGGAGCTGCAAGTTCCCCGTGGACAAAGCTCTGAGTGAGTCCCGGATGCTGGAGTCTCGTCCTCCTGCTCTGGGTGCAGATTCCTGGGCCGTGGCTGTGAGAACAGTCAGGTCAGGCCTGTGCTGAGGCCACTAAGGATAGAATTGTCTTACTTTGAACTGTTTGGGGTAGGATGAATTTTACCTTGGGAAATTTTTTTTTATTTTTTATTTTTGGTAATCAAAATATTTCCTGGGGTTTTCATGGTGTTACAACAACAAAGGGGATCAGCTCTGAATTATTCTCTGAAATTAATTGGAATTTACTTTATCCAACTTGACTTTGTGTGGAGGAACCCAGAGCCTGATGGAAGGTCCCAGATCTATTCTGAGGGGTCTGTAATAACTGACCAGAAGAGCTAGGCCTCCGGAATATTTGGGGAAATGGCTGATGATGCACTTTTAGAGGAGCCTAATATTCTGTTATCTGCTCTGGAATGGATGAAATACACCAATTTTTCCACACCACATAAAATTATGTTTCCTGTAAAAATCTTGTGATGTGTTCATTTGGCAAGTTCTGGAGAAGGATTTGAGTTCCCCCTTTTGTGTCAACACCCATGAAAGATAGAAACTGCTCCCTGAATTAAGATGAGAGTGAAGAAGAGACTTTCAGATTCAGGATGACTTGGTTAGCAGTGACCTGAGCTCCAGGGACCCCTGTGCTGACTCGGTCCTTCCCTGTCCTGTGGCAAAGGGCCCTGGGGACCACAGCTGACAGAGGACGCAGATCCTGGGCTCCAGACCTGCAGGGGGGACAGTGTGATCCTCCCCAGAGGACACTGACGTGGGTCTGGTGGGAGGAGAAGACAGAGAAGGGGGGTGGGGGAGGCAGATGTCAGTCATGTGTGCGGCCCAGGACAGAGAAAGGATTGTGATAGTTTTTACGTTTTCTCTTCTTTTCGTGTGTGTTTATTTGTATTTATTATTCATCTCCTTCCTCTCCTTTTCCTTATGCTTTTATATAAGTTGTTGGAGCTTATGCTCATAAGATAGTTTAGGGTAACAAAATAGACAAAAGAAATGTGACTGAATTTAAGAAATAAATGATATAGCATGTTAGCTACATAGATGGGGTTGTCAACTCCTCATTTTGGGGAGAGGTGAGCACGTCTCCACTTGTAGAGGGAACTTTGTCTTGATCGTTGTAAACATGCAGTTGTGTTATGTGTGTGTTCAAATGTGTGTAATTGTGTTTGTGGAGCTGAGTAGTCAGAGGTTGGACCCTCCCATCACCCATGTATTGATTCCTGGTCCCCATCCCCCCCACGGGCCCCCCTGTGTGACCCTGGAGCTGGACCCAGGAGCGTGTCCCCTTTGCCACCTGCACAGTGTCAGGATGAGCCTGGAGGGGACACTCAGTCACAGCTGAGGACACGCGTCTCTCCTGGTCGTGCTGCTTTTCTTCTGGATCCTACCTGGGATGTTTGTCATTTTTATTTTTTTGTTAGTCATTGTTACTTCCTCAAATATTACCCATGAAGTTTTTCCTTTTATTGTTAAGAAAAACTATTAAAAACCAACAAATAGGTGAAAAGTTGGGTATCATGACTTTTCAGTGTCTTCTGTGGCATTGCAAAGATCATGTTACTAGAAATAAATTTATGTAATTATCTGGGCAATGTGTAATATTTGATTTGGGGTTTTATTATTAGTTAAGGATGTGTTTTCTGTAGTCACATGCTATATGCTTGCTTGAAGAGATAATTCAGAATTATAGTTTATTGCCTCATAGACATTAACTGCCTTTTTTTCTTTATCTCAGCAAATTTCTTAATTAAATTTTTTTTCTCTTCATCTTTATTTGAAACTACCATTCGTACTGGATAATAACGAATGTATTCTTCAAATTCCTCTTCATAGCAGGATACAATCTACCAGTTCGTTACAACTAATATATTGAATAAATTATTTATATATTTGCCTGAATGTCATGTTAATTAATACTTCCTGAAAATTATACAGTATTTCTTACTTTTAAAACGAATTTTTATTTAAAACTTTATTTTATAGTAGTAAGCCTTTTATGCTAGAGAATTTTTGTTTATGATTTATTTTATATATATATATATATATATATGTTACATCATTGTTCATTTTTGTACAGTGTTTGATTTCTCCTCTCAGGTGTTGTTCCCATAAAATTCCCACCACCAAGTCACCTGTGAACCATCATCATAGTCTCTTGTGATCTTTCATCCCCTGCTTTAATCCCTCCCCCTCCCACTATCCTGCTGCTGAATGTCTCCAATTTATAGTTGCCTGCTAATTTTGTCTTTTTTACCCCCTGACCCCTTATTGGTTCCCTTATATTCCTCCTGTAAGTGAAACCATCTGATAATTTTCTTATCCCTTCTGGCTTATTTCACTGAACATAGTCCCTTCCCACTCCATCCATGTTGCTGAGAATGCTATAACTTTATCTTTTTTGATAGCTGCATAGTATTCCATCATGTACATATACCACATCTTCTTGATCCAGTCATCTGTTTTTGGACATTTAAGTAGTTTCCAAGTCTTAGCTATTGTAAATAGAGTTGCAGTAAACATAGGTGTGAGGGTATCTTTTGATTTAATGTTTTGTGTCCTTTGGATAGATTCTTAGGAATAAAACTGTTCCATTTTTACTCATTTGATAAACCTCCACACAGTGTTCCATAGTGGTTGACCAGTTGGCATTCTCACTATATGCTAGACAATTTTAAAGAAAATGCATTAAAAATCTCCTGCTGTTAACATTGAAACAGTAAACATTGAAGTCCTAGCTATAATATTGCTAATTCCCTTCCCTGCAGAATGAAGAGAAGCCTGAAGGCAGGAAGAGACGCTAGATTTCCCCAGACGAATGGGGTCAGACCCTGGGTCTAGACTGAAGCTGCTCATCTGACACTCAGGGTCCTTCTCATCTCAGGAGCGTGTCCATGTCACCCCAAATCCTGGGCTGGGCTTGTCCCCTCATCCTCTGTGAACTGTTCTCCATCCCCATCTCCTTCATCTTCTCACTCTCTCTCTGGTCTCAGGGAAGAGTCTTTTGAGGGAGGGTGAGTTCTTCATCTAGAGGGAGAGGAGCCCCCAAGTGGTTAGGTCAGGGGGGGTTTGGGAGAGTCAGAGTGTGTCCACAGGAGTCCTCCTCCCAATATGGTTTCTGAGTCCGCTCATGGGAACCCCAATCCTCTCACATGGTCTGGGGTACCATGTCGTCTCTGTGATCTCAAACAGAGCAGACATGGCTCCCTCAGCCCTCATCGGGGCTGTTCCTGCCTGATCTCTCATTGCCATGGGATCCCATATCCTGTCCCCCTATTTCTCTCTTCTTCCTCCATTTCCCGCCCACCCCCACCCCGACAGCCACATGGCCTTCCACATGCCCCTGGAGGGATCTGTCATATCCTGCGTTGATCAAGTAGATGATCCATGTTCCCCCTGACATCATCCTCTCAGGTGCCCCAGAGAATAACTGGGAATCCTGCCTCTGAGCAGCCCAGCTCTCTCCATCAGAGGTCACACTTGCTCCCAAGGGGAGGACTGAGTTCTACTGAGTCCAGCTCAAGGGCATGAGGGGCTTCACCCTGTAGTGGGGAAGCTGGAGTAAAATGCCCAGGATTGTAGGGGGAAGGGCAGGGGTGCAGATTCCCTTGAGGAGGAACAGTCTGTCTCAGTATTGGGGCTTCTCCCCTGCCCTCCTGCACATTAGTCAAGGGAGGGGTCATCTTAGAGGCGGAGGGAATAGAGTGGGGGTTGGTGAGGGTGTTCAGGAGACCATTTGGATGTGTGAGAGTGAATAGAAGGTTCTGGAGCCAGTGTGGGTCTCCTGTGTAACACCTGATGCAGGAGCAGCTCCAGGAGGAAGGAGCAGAGCTGACTGACAGGGGAGAGTGAGGCTGCTTCTCCCCCACAGGAGCTGGTCTCTGGCGGGCAGGGGCCAGGAGCCACGGTGAGAGCAGTGCATGGGGAGGGGTTGGGGAGGCCAGAGGGACAGAGGGGACCTGGAGGGTGAAGCCAGAGCCCTGGGGAGGAGCCTGGGGGGTCACTGGGGAGATGTGGGGAAGGAGGGTCCGGAGGGCCCTGAGGCTGGTCCACCCAGTGAGGGTGCAGGTCCCCAGGCAGCTGCCCCTGGTTTCAGAATAATGTGGACACAGAGCTCAGAGTCTGGTCCTGAAACCTTGTTTGTGCCCTTATTACATTTGTTCCCTTTTCTCCTTCTTAGGAAAGTTCATTAAGGAAGCATCTGTGGACAGCCCAGTGTCTGTGGAATTTCTGTATTGTGCATTTTAAATGTTGCTAAGGGAAGACACTTTATTTTAAGGATTCTCATCACACACACACACACACACACAATTTTAATAAAATGTGGTAGAAAATTTAGAGGTAATGTATATGCTTATGGTACAGATTATAGAAATGTTAACATACCTTCAAATTCATTGGCTATTGACAGTAAATACAAACAGTTTTCTGTGTCAATCACACATCATAAAGTGGGTTAGGAAATCTCTCTAGTTCTTGACTCTGAATTAAAGGTGTTGTCAGACAATGGGGGGCACTAAAACTGGCCAAGGACAGTGCTTGCCCAAATACTTTACTGGCCACTGTCTGAGTTCCTCACGTGCACACACAGTTGCAGCCCACTCAGGTCAGGGAATTACAACAATGGGGTTTACTTAACACACAAGAGAAAAGAAAAAGTCCCTGAGGCCACAGTGGCCGGTTATCTCAATTCAGCTTGTGTCCAGTGTTTAGAAGGAGTCCAAGATGGCGATTTCCACCATTGAAGGTTGAAGCATGTGGCAGCCAGACACAGCAGGCATGGGAATCCAACACGTGAAGACAGCAGAAGACACTCACGGGAGCTGCTGAGATGGACCCGAGGCCACAACAGACCCAGTCAGACAACAACACAGAACTACAGCGGCAGCCAAAGGACCTGACAAAAGGCCACAATCACACAGCTCAGTGAGGTGCCCAGTCCAAGCCCTTGCCATCCCCTCAGGGCAGTAGTGGCAGTGAGCAAAACTTGCAAAAGTTCTCCCTTCCAATGTCGTCCCTAGGAGACCAGCAATAGTAGCCTGAAGATCTGTGCAGTGGGGGCTGGAAGCTGAACCCAGCATGGCTGACCTTGGGCACAGCTAGTGCAGTCCCTTATATTCTCTATCAGAGTCTTGACCCTACTGATTCTTTCTTGCCCAGGGAATGTTCTACCTGGGGCTATTCATCCCCACCTGTGCCACCTCCGCCCCCAACCAGAGGGTGCTCAAGCAGGTGCCTCCCTTGGTGCAGGGTCCTGGGACACTCCAGCAGTGGAACCCTAGGGGTGGAAGGGATGAACTGGGATTAGGGAGCCCTATGAGCCACCTTTCCTCCTGGGATGCTCCAGAGGGAGCATTGCCCACAGCAGTGACACATGAACTAAACCACCATCTCCTCCACACCCCTGTTCCTTGCCCCCTCGTGGCCCTTTGCCCAACCCCTAGATCCCAGCCTCTGTGTCACTAATCTCCACCCTGGCCCCCATCCTGCTTCCTGTTTATTCTCTGGGCCCAGCTTCCAGCCATCGGGGGTGGGGACAGCTGGGCTGGGAGAGAGACCTGGGGGGCCCTGAAATTCCCTCCCCACCTCCTGCTCCTGTCTCATCTCTCCTCCCCGGCAGGTGGTCAGGCTGATGTTCTTTCCCTCCTAAATATGATTGTAAGAGCCCCTGCCCCTTAGCTGCAGGGCCAGCTGGGCTCTCCTTGGGGTGGGCACCAGCATGCCCATCCCCCTCAACCCCTCACCATCCCCATTCTGGTACCAGGTGCTGCTCCTGGCAGGATCCTCTCCCCTGCTTGTGGCCTTATCTGTGATTGAGCACTGATAACTCCAGTGTCGCCTCAAAACTTGGGTGCAAGCCTCTGACCCCAAACCATGTGACATCCTCCTAGGGAAGATAGGTGCCCCCATCTGTCTCACCCAAGGCCACACCTCTGGTCTTGATCACTGAGCAATGCAGCAGCAGCAGTGACAGTCAGGGGGGCCCATTGTCCCAGAGCCCCTGCCCCAGCCCAGGCCTCTCCCCCTCTGCAGGCAGGACCCTCACTGAGGCTGGAGCCATCACCTCTGCTCCCAGGGCTCTTCCTGCTGCTGCTGGGCTCCAAGTCTCCCATCCGAGCTGTTTCCTCAGTTACCCAACATTCTGGACACCCTAGTCATGGGGCACGAACTTGAGGGGATGAGGGAGAAGCTTCCCCGGGAGGTGGGGGAGGGCAGGTGTTAGGAGGGAGCAGTGGGCTAGTGGGGTCCTGGGGAACAGTCTAGCTCTTCTGCCTGTTGATGTCCCTCCTTTCCAGAGAGGGGATTACAAAGTGCCTCCCTGTGCCTTGGCCTCGGGAGTGTCAGGACCTGGAAGCAGAGGTGTGGGGGGTGAGAGATCCCCCTGTCCTCTGGGAGAGGATGGATGTTGTGCCAGGTGAGGACAGATGCATCTCAGAGAAATCTGCAACTTGCCTTGAGTTGAAACCACTCACCTTGGCACAGGGTACTCAGGGACTTCTGGACTTGGCCCTGTCCTTTGCTGGAGCTTAATTTTCTCTTTTAGGAGAATGGGCAAGATGTTGGACTGGTATTTTAGTGGAGGAATCTCAGGTTTTCTTTCCAGGGGAACATATAAGATTGTCATCATGGATAAATGAACATTGTCTGCACTAAATTTTGTATTCAGGAGTATCAAGCAGTCACGACATTTGCTTAGGTCCCTGCTCCCCTCCCCCACCAATGTCTCCTTCTCTCCTCTGCAGTGTCCAGGGGCTGCAGGGGATTCTAGTCTTTGAACTAACATCTGGTGCAAATCACAAAGGAGAATTCATTGCACTGACTCATCCTAGCTTCTCCAGTAAACCTGGGACAGCTTGGGGTCAGCACACCCCAGTTCCTGCAGCAGCACCGAGGACTCAGTGTACAGTAGTGGGAGGTGAGGTGTTGTCAGCAGCCTCAGCACCCGGGAGGCACGGAGGGGTCCAGGTGTCTTTCCTGTTGATGGATACACTCTGCCAGCTTCATTCTTCTATTTAAGCCTTTTATTTTGACTCTTATAAATTGAAACTCAAATAATAAACTTTCACATAATTTTAAACAGACATAAAAGGGAGAAGAATACTGAATAATTCTTGGGTATCTTTCAATGGGGTCACCCATTGATCCCATCTGATTCCATTTCTTTTATCACTGTTTCTTTAAATGCACTTTCGCCTATTTTGCTGAGCCATATGAAATTTGCCCCAAGCTGTCCATCCAAATCAGGAAACTTAGAGTGACATAACACTATCCTTCACAGTCCATATTCAAAATTTGTTAATTGCCCTAATGTCCTTTGTGATGAGTTTTTCAGGGGCTAATCCAGATACCACCAAGTGCATTTAGTGATGTCTTTTCAGGCTCCTTTGATAAGGGCACAGCACCTTTGACTTTAGTATTTGATTATATTGACACCTTTAAAGATTCCAGATTAGTTATTTTGTATCTATTCCTAAATGTAGGTATGTCTAGTTTAAGCACTTTTTGTCAGGAAAACCACAGAAATGATGTCATGTCCTCAGAGCATCACCCTAGGAGACACGTGAGTCAGTATCATTCTTAATGGCTGAGTAGTATTCCAGGGTTAGGTGAACCCTACTTCACTGAAACCAGTTTCCTGTTGTAGGGCATTTATCAGATTTTAATAATGATAAAGACCACAGCAGTGAATATTCTTGAACATTTCAAGAATGGAGGGGGTGGGCAATGGGCATAAGTGGTTTGGTGGAGGGAAAAAAAGACTTTCAGACCCCCCTAGGTACAGGGGGTGGTGGTCAATGACATTAGAACTCAGTGGCGGCAGGTGTGGAGCAGCACCCAGTGAGGAGCTAGACTAGACAGCAGAGCTTCCCACTCTGTCCCCGGGGGCGTTTGTGTGACGAGTCCGTGAGTCCACTAGGTGTCGCTCTAGCACAGTTTCCTCTGACAACCAGCAAACTGCCACATGATCTTAAGATTTCATCAGGCATTACATTTTCCTTAAAAGGGCTAAGATTAGGGCCTCCCTGGTGGCACAGCAGTTGAGCTCTGCGCTGTGGAGCTGTCAGCAGTGCGCGATGCAAGTTCGACGTCCAGCTGGGGAGAATCCCACATGGGTGAGAATCCCACATAGTGCGGCAGACCTCTCCTGCCTCGCCCGCTGCTCCCCTCAGCAGTGTATTTCTGATCTGCCTGTTCTGCTCCCCACTCTGTCTCTGGTGAACCCTCTCACCGCCCCATGCCTGTGGCCTGTACCCCAGCTTGTATGTATAAATAAATAAATCTTAAGAAAAAGAAGGGCTAAGATTAGATTTGAGACTTTGAAAATGAGCTCTACACATGTGGTGCATATATACGTGTCCTCATGCCCCTGAAATGAAAAAAAAAGTTATTGAATCTACATATTTGCATGATTTTCTGATTGGTTCCTTAAAGTGGAATCACAGAGACACAAGGTGAAAGGACAGACTTTTTTCCTATATTTTAAAACTATTTGTATCTTTTACATTAGTGTGTATTCCCCATAGGTTACCCATCCCCAATTCACCCGTGAACCATCACCATAGTCCCTTGTGCTCTTTTCTCCTCCTTTTTGAGCCCTTATCTGCCCCCTCCCTCACTGAATGTCTCTCTCTTATTTGGTTCCTCTGTATTCCTGTTATAAGTGAAACCATTCGATATTTTTCTTTCTTTCTGGTTTATTTCGCTGAGCGAGTGCCCTTCTAGCTCCATCCATGTTGCTGCAGATTGCATGTGTTCATCTTTTTTGAATGTTGAGTAGTATCTATTGTGTATATGTACCACATCTTGATCCAATCATCTATTTTTGGGCATCAGGGTTGTTTCCATATCTTAGCTATTGTAAACCTTGCTGCAATAAACATAAGGGTGCATGTATCTTTTTGGATTAATGTTTTTGTGTCCTTTGGATAGATTCCCAGAAGTGATATTGCTGGGTCATGTGGAAGCTCCATTTTTAGCAGTTTGAGGAAACGCCATACAGGTTTCCATACTGGTTGGACCAGTTTGCATTCTCACCAGCAGTGTAGGAGAGTTCCTTTTTCTCCACATCCTCGCCAACATTTGTTGTTGCCTGTTTTTTTAGTGTGTGCCATTCTCACTGGTGTAAGGTTGTATCTGATTGTAAATTTTATTTGCATTTCCTTGATTATGAGGGATGCTGAACATTTTTTCATATACCTGTTGGCCATTTTCTTTTCTTCTTTGGAGAAGTGACTTTTAAGTTCTCCTGCCCATTTTTGGACTGGATTTTTGGCTTTGTTTTTGTTGAGCTGTGTGAGTTCTTCATAGATTTTTGTGATCAGCCCCTTGTCAAGACAGACTTAGTTTTAAAGGTTTTGGCACCTGAGTGTCCCAGGCGGGTCTCCAGAAGCACCAGGACTCCCCCCACCCCACTCCGCGCCAGCAGTGGAGCTTGCGCCGTCCCCTCTCTCCAGCCCTGGGGGTGAGACCCCGACTCAGTGATGGGGAGATTCGTCTTTCTTGTCTTATATTGCACTTTGCTGTGCAGTTAACGTTGTGGTCACTTGTTAATGCCATTCATGTTTCTTCATGAGTGTCCTGATCGTGGCTCTGTCCTATTGTCCCATCTGTGTCCCTGTCACGTCCCTGTCACCTTCTTGGCTGAGGAGGCAGCTGTGGGTGGGGAGAGACCTGGACAGAAGAACCTGCTGTGAAAGTCTCTGCTTTTTACTGTCTGGGTGACTGACAGGGAGGGATTTGGTGTTGTGAGAAGTGACAGGAAATCAGGAGGAGACGCCAGCTTCTCGTGGGACCAGGAAAGAGACCTGCGTGGACAGAGGGACACTCCCGTGTCTGCATGTTTTGTGGAGGAGGCTGGGGCTTGAGAGAAAGGAGAGGAGATGGCAACAGAGACAGGGAAAGAGGGTCAAGGGGTAGGGGAACCAGGATGTGATGGGGCAGGAGTTGACTTTAAAGCTGGTGGCCTCAGGTTAAGTCTCAGCACTATCACTGCCACTGCCTCAGCTCAATTCCCAGCCAGGGAGCTTTCCAGAAGGGAGCAGCAGACCTCAGCAGTGTACTTCAGTAGATCTGCCTGCTCTGCTCCCCACTCTGTCTCTGGTGACTCCTCTCATCCCCTGCACCTCTGGCCTACACCTAGCTCTGCTATGCAAGAAATAAATATTAAAAAAAAAAGACGATGTCAGGAGGGTGTGTGGCCGAGTCTTGCCCTCTCCCTGCCTGAGGGGAGCAGGTGAGCCTGCATGGGGTGAGGAGCTGTGCTTGGGTCCCGGACACCCCCTGCCCTCCGGGACCTCTCAGTCCAGGAGTGTCAATGCTTCACCAAGAGTGATTTTCCCCTTCCCAGGGATTCCTGACTGTTCATGCTGGGAGGGGGCTTCTGTCACCATCCCAGGGAGCTGTGCAGGGCAGGGGCACAGACAGTTTTCTCTGGTGTAACATGACCCCTTTCCTAACAGGTCCATCAAATAGAAGTTTGTTTTACTTAAGTGACTTTTCCTTCCTTGTACATCCCCTCGGAGGGATAAACCTGTCAGTCACTCACTCCTCTGTCATGGGGACTTTAGACATTAAGAGGATCCACTTCTGAACTGGGTCTTGATAGGGAGACCAAACACACAGAAGCAAAAAACCCTTCACAGATATAAAAATATGCAGTGACCCAGCCAGAGAGATGATAGTTCAGGAGTCCTGTAGCTCTCTGGTCCCCCAGAGCCCCTCTGCTCCCCTGCTGGTTACTCCTCATCTCCCCAACTTCTCACCATGTGGGCTCCATGGCTCAGTCCTTGGGCCTCTCCTGCTTTTTGTCTGTCCATAGGAAATCTCAGCCAGTGTCACGGCGCCTGCCAGGCTTAAGTGTCCCTTGAAGATGATCTCTGTGTTGATGACCCCAATGTGTGTCTAGGTCAGACTGCCCCCCTGAGTCCCAGACTCGCACTTCCCCTGTCTAATGAGTAGCTCCAACTCAACCTGTCCAGGTGGATCTGATTTTCCCTCCAAACCTCCTCCTCCCTCCCACTAGAGCTGGTCTTGCAACGCTGTTCTTTTAGTTGTTCAGGCCTCCAAATTGGAGACACTGCTGCTTCCTCTACATCCATCATTCTTTAATCCTATAGATTCTCCTTCAAAATACATCCAGAATCTGACTGATTCTCTTTTCTGCTCATTCTCACTGTTAAACCTACTCCAGGCCACCGGCCCATCCTGTATCTCCTGACTGTCTCCTCATTGCTGTCCTTGCTGCCTTGGCAAGTTCTTTGCACAGTGACCACCACCTGTCTGTTAAAATACGGGCTAGTCAATGTCATGGCTCTACTCAATCTCTGCAATCACTTCTCTACTCCTTCAGAGTAAAGCTAACTTCCTTCCAGGCCCTGTAAGACCCTGCACATCTACCTCCTCCCTCCCCTGCCCAGGCTGCCTCTCTCACCTCCTCTCCTGTCATTCCTTGGCTCCATTGGCCCACACTGGCTTCCTCATTGTTCTGGAAACAGGCACATTCAGACCTCAGGACTTTGCCCTTACTCTCCCCACTGCCTGGTCTGCTTCCTTCTGCAGCATCTGGTAACTCCTACCCCACCCCACAAGGCATCTTAACATTCATGTGCAAACAGTAAGGGCCCAGAATAACCAAAACAGTTTTGAAGAACAAAATGGAGGATTTACACATTGCAATTTCAGAGGTTACTATAAAACTATGGTAATGAAGACAGTTTAGACATATAGGTCAGTGCAATAGAATTGATTAACAGTCAATTGATTTTCAAAAAAAGGTCCCAAGACAATTGCAAGGGGAGACAGAAAAGTCTTTTCAATGTTTGGTACTGGGAAAATTTTGTTATCCACATGCAAAAGAGTGAACTTGCACCCTTACCACATGCCAAGCATAAAAATATACCAAATACACATATCTAAATATAAGAGCTAAAACTATAAAACTATCTTGGAAAAACCTAAAAAATGACATCGTATTAGACAATGACTTCTTACCTATGACACCAAACACAGGAACAATGAAATAAATTAATGATAAATTGGACTTCATCAAAATGAAAAGGTCTTGTTCTCCATATGGCACCTCAAGAATGTGAAAAGACAAGAGACAGAGGGGAACATATGTTTGCAAATCAAGTGTCAGATATGGGTATATGGAATATTCAAAGAACACATAACATTAATGGTAAGTAAAAAAAGGGAAATACTTTAGTAGACTTTTCATCAAAGAAGATACACAAATGGTCAGTAAATACATGGGACTCATTCAGATTCTGGGATCCGCAGATTTCTATCTCGTGCCAAATCTGGGAAATTTTCAACTATTGGTTCTTTGATTAGGTTTTCCTGCCCCACCTTCTTTCTGCTCACCTCCTGGGACTCAGTTGTCATGAAGTTAGATCTTTCATTATAGTCCCATAAATCTCTGTATCTCTCTTACTTTTAGTCTATTTTTAATCAGTTGATCAGATTAAGTAATTTCTTTTCTTTCTTTTTTTAAGGTGTATTTTTATTTATTTATGCATACAAGAACTGGGGTGTAGGCCAGAGGTATGGGAATGAGAGGACTCAGCAGAGACAGAGCGGGGAGCAGAACAGGTGGATCTACTGAAGTACACTGCTGACGGGAGCAGCAGGTGAGACAGGAGAGGTCTGCTGAGCCATGTGGGGAGCTCCCTGGCCAGGGATCTGACTCGAGCTGCAGAGGGTGAAGACAGCTCCATAGTGCTGAGACTTAACTGGTTGGCCCATCAGGGACACCCAAGAGACCCTGAATTTTATTTACCTCTATTTTAGCAGGTGTCCTCTGACACTGCCCCTGGAGGAAAGAAGGTGCTGCCTCATTGCTGTCAGGTGGGTCCAGGTTCCTCACTTGGCCTCTTTTGACATATGTGGGGGCATCTCCTCACTGCTGGGGCTGGGAGCTCAGGCTTCCCCTGGGCCTCTGCTGACTCACTGCAAAGCACCTAGTTCCTGCCCCCACTTGGCCTCAGTTCATCAATCACAGGTGAGGTCTGAAGACACCTTGGGCCCCAGTGGGCCCAAGGACACAAGCACACACGTGTAGGTGGAGTCTCAGACTGGCTCTGGGTACTGCAAGGACACCAGGGAGAAACTCAGAAAGTCTGAAAAAAGTATTGACTTAACGATGATCTATCAATAGTGATTCATTAATTATAACAAAACACTAGACTCACAGCAGATGTTATGATGGAAACACGGGTGCAGGCACGTGGGATGCTCCACACAGTCGTCTCGATTTTTCTGTGAAGTTAAATTTTTCTAAAAAAAGATTGAAGAGATGTCTTACTTGTAGTATTCTCTTCCTCATTTTTTTTTTTTTTAGTATTTTGTTCTTTTGGCACTGGTTCGGTGTTTTGGTCTTTTGGAATTGGTGTTTTTCGCATGTTAGACTGGGAACGTAAGTCTCAATTTTTTTTCCTTAACATTTATTTGTTGAAGAAATGACTTGTTTCCTAGAGAACTTCCTGCATTTTAAATTGTACTAACTGCATCCCTGTGTCACTCACTGACCATGTTCCTCTGCCCCTGCATTTCCCCTCTAAACTAGTGGTGAGATTTAAGACTTGATCCTGCTCAGGATCTGCTTTCCAACAAGGGTGAGTCATAGGAGGGGCTGTGCTGTGTTTGGTCACCAGGGGGCGCAGGATCCTAGTTGGCAGGCACTGCTGAGGGTTGACTGGATCCATGATTTTATTAGAGGTTGCAAAATTGTGAAATTCAAATTTTATTGTTTTGTTCTTTATTTTTTTTGTATAGAAACTACACCTCATCTACTCTTTCATTATGATTTATGTGATAAAGGTGGGTTAATATCTTTTTTTATTCTTTATTTGCCAATTTTCAGAATATTGAGTTCATTCTCTAACACCCTCCAAAGTTAACCACATGAGTTTATATTTAGTGTAACTATAAAGAAAACACTTTTAATATGTTTAAATCCCTTGTAGTGATTACTTTAATCGATGCTCAGTTGGCCTGTGTGAAATTCAAGCTGACAGGATCCTATTATCTTAGGTGGCCGTCAGGGTCACCGTGTACATTTATGGTACATTGTTCTATTTAGGGAAATGGCAGGAGGAGACTGCAGTTTGGGGGGCAGGGAAGATTTCCACGAATTTGAGTTTACTTGTTGAGACAGGGAGTGTGGTGTGTGGTGCTGGTGGATGTGATCCCAGTCAGTGGCAGGACTGTGGCAGGAGAGGGGGATCCTGGTGCATGTCCTGGAGGAGGTGGGGGGAGCTTGTGCTCAGTGAGGGGACTATTAGTGGGTGTAATGAAGGGGTGTAATGAAGAGGAAACTCTGAAATCATTGCTTAAAAGTGTGTGAGTGAGTGGCCAGGAAAGTGCTGGGCACTTCTAAGGGTCAACTGGGGTCTGTGATGATAAATATTCCCTGAGCTGCTTGAGCATTTCTGTCCAACCACCACAGCTACTCAGACGCAGGCGTGACGTGGGGGGGGAGGATTTGCCAGGCTGACATGGTGGAGAGTGAGGGAGAAGGAAGTGGGGTGTTCAAAGGTGTTATGAGAACAGTGGGTCACGAATCTGGCTGGGTGAGGCTGGAAGGGGCAAGACCTCTTCCTGACAGGGTCACAGGGCTTGGGGATCTGGGCGTGGACACATTGTTGGATGGTGGCAGGAGAGAGTGACTTGCAGAGACGGGAGGGGTTGGGCGTGGCGTGAGATACTGGGAGTGGAGACACTCCAGGTCAGGTGATGACAAGGTGAAGGTGTGGCAGTGGAGGAGGTAGGGCAGGATAGGAGGGATATGTCATTGGTGGTGAGGAGATCAATAGGTGAAGTGAGAGTCAGAGTGTTGGGTTATCTGGGTGTCTAGAGAAGCCACCAGGAGGAGTGGGATGGAGAGACGACGGTGACCCGGGAGCTGAGCTCCTTGGTGACCGGCAGGGGGTGGGTGACTCAGACTGTTCAATGCTGGAGCAGGAGCAACTGCAGGGGTGTGGGGACTATGGAGCTGCTGAGACCTGCACTGCCCTTAACACTGGAGAGATATACTGTGCACTCATTCATTCATTAATTTATTCATTCATTCATCTGTTCATTCGTTTGTTCGTTCATTCTTCAGCAAACACTGGTTTTCTACTCTGTGATAAGCAAACCCTCCTAGACCTTCCATGGACACTCACAGCGCTGCCCGCAGAGAGTCAGGCTGCTCTCACACACACACTCCCTCATCTCACTCTCCATCAGTCCTGTGGGTAACTGACTCTCTGTACAACAGTGGATTTTAATGGACAAAACTTCTGGTAATCTCTGTAATCAACTTATAAATATGAGAACATGTTATCCCACAGAAAGCCTGTCCTGGAAGCCAGGGTACTCTGACAGGAAACCATGAGGGAAAGGTGCTCTCAGGGTGATGAGGTGATGGTGACGGAGAATCACCTGTGAGTTGAGTACTTTGGAGTGACAGGACCTCAGTGATGGTCTTGCCCATAGTTTCCCAACTTTTCATTTCTGTCCTAGCAAATGTAGAAGACAGACCTAGGATCAGAGCTCTGGGTGGGTTGGGGTCCTCCTGAAACCCCCCACCACTCACAGGACCCGGAATTCTGGGGATCTGTTTGAAAATGCCACCTGGTCTTATTTTTGATTCTCTTTTGCTGAGACCCAGAGAGGAGTGGCCTGCCCAAGGTGACCTGGGATCTGGACAGCACCAGGTCCTGCCCCATGGTCAGAAGTGGCTGAAAAGGCCGCAGAGGAAGACGGCGCAGGGGGAGATGGAGGCGGGTCCTGGGTCCTGGGTCTTTACTGCAAGGCTTGGGTCTTTCATTAGTATTTCTTTTTTTTTCTTTCTTTTTGTTTTTTTTTTTAAAGATTTAGTTTATTTATTTATGCATACAAGAACTGGGGTGTAAGCTAAAGTTGGGGAGGTGAGAGAATTCACCAGAGACAGAGCAGGGAGCAGAATAGGCAGACTGACTGAAATACACTATTGAGGGGAGTGGCAGGGGAGACAGGAGAGGTCTGCTGTGCCATGTGGGAAGCTCCTTGGCCTGGGGTCTAAGAGTCTTAGTGGCTGGCAATAGCTTAATAACGATGAGACTTTAACCCCTGCACCACCAGGGAGGCCCCTGATTATGAGGTTTTTTTGTGGGAATTATATAATGGTAATGTATAAAGATAAGCGTATATCATATATCCATTTTGATATGGTGTCTAGACCATAAAGGTAACCAAGAATGGTGACTTTTTAAATTGTTATTGGGATTTGTTCCTTTTATCAGTGTTCGGGTTACTGAAAAGATTTTTCCTGGGGATTTGTGAATCAGGCTTATTGCCCAGCTTGTCCCCCACAGAAAATGTCTCATTGAAACTGAGGTGCTCTCCCTACAACCTCTCCCAACAGCCCTGTCCCTGTCCCCACAGCTGGGGTGGTCACAGGAACTGGGCTGGGGTCTTGATTCTTAGCTCTGGGGTCTGCTTGCTGGTGGCCAGCGGCCCTTAAGCTGACCTTGCAGGTGTCATCTCCCCTCATGGTGAGAATGTGAGAGACCCCAGGGGTCCTCCGGGCCTGGCCTAGGAGGAACTGGGGGGCTGGGGAGATGCCGGCTCCCCAGGGCGGCACCCAGATGGGGAGAGCGACTCCTGTCCCCTTCACAGCTCTGAGCAGGCACTGACCTGACAGGGGAGGTTGGGGGCTGTGTGGGTCAGGGAGGAAGTGCTGGATGGGGAGGGGGTGGGGGTGTTGTATGCACAGATGTGGGGGTTCTGGGGACTTGTCAGTGGCAGGTCCTGAGCTCAGCTGCTGGTGGAGCAGTGTCAGGGTCTGGCCCTTCCCAGAGAGGCCAACAACGGACCCTGAACACAGACTTTGTCATTCACCTGGACACGTGTGATCATGTGTTGACAGAATAGACAGGCACAAATTAGGATAATGCAATGAGGTTTTGTTTTGTTATTCTGAAGAGGAATGCAACCACATGCTCGATCTAGTATGAGGAAGGAATCTATTAAAACATTAAAAAAATCAAATCCAAAAATTCATAAGTAGAAATATGATCTACAGGAAAAGTAAAATAAGCAAAACAACTGGTGACTTTTAGTAAAGGTACCGGAGCCCTAAACCCCAGGAATACAAAGGGCTTGTGAATCTGTGTGTTTTCTTTTTTCTGCTTTTCTTGCCAAACTTGACTGAACTTTTGTCCATGAGAGAGGGATGTGGGTGTCTTCAGTGGGTGACCCTATTCTCTCAGCATTAGGGGAGCCCTGGGCAGTGGTGGGGATTGAAATGGGAAGGGGGAGTATCGCAGCCTAGACCCCCATATTGTTTTGACAAGGTCACTTTATGGGTAGAGAACCTTCAAGGAAGTGTTCCCATAAGTCAGGATGCGATATTTCTTCTCGCAAATAATTTAAGTACAATTTCAGGTGAGAACAATAATTAAATTTCTCCGCCATGCCTGCATGCACTAGCCTTTCTCATTAGATCCTGGCAGCGAGATGTCCTTCTGACAGTGAAGTGTCCTTGCCGGGTCAAGGGTTAATGTTTTGAAACAAAGAACATTTAATCCCTTCCCCTATTTCCCTTCCTTGCCTGGAAAAATCAGCATACAGTTCCTTAGAGATTACCATAAAGATGTTTCTTTTATTAAGGTCTTTTATTAAGGTTTCAGACAATAGGTATTGAGACAGCAGCCTCCACCCTAGGCCTAGGGCAAAGGTTGAAGATTATGTCCTGTACCTTGCTGGTATTTACATCACAACAAGACATTTTTCCAAAGTTCCTTGATTCTCCTCAAAGTATGTAATTGATTATGCATCTGAATATCTATAATCACCCTGCCATTGTCAGTAGTTAATTCTTCTTATGCTTTAAAAACCCTGTTCTCAAAAAATAAAGTGGAATAGCCTGATCACACTCTGGTTTGTGCTGTCTCCCACTCCCCATCCCCTTTCCACGCAACTTGCTGCACGATGCTTTCCCCACCAACCCCGGGAACCCAACCTTGGTTGGAGCCAGCCTCCCACAGGGAAGTGGCAGCTGCAGCCAGAAGCTGGGCTCAAAGGGCTTGGGTGGGCGAGGGGTGGGAGGGCTGAGGGTTAGGGTGGGGGGAGGTGAAGTCTGGTGGGGCCTCAGGACATGTGCATGGGGCTGTGCAGGGGGTGGTGAAGGGCAGGTTGAGGGAGGGTCGGAGGGGCCTGGCTGAGCCCTAAAGGCAGGGGGGAGGCTGCAGTGGGTAAGGAAGGCAGCTGAGGTGGAGAGACCAGAGCTGACCTCCCACAGGGCTGCCCTCGTTACCGGAACCAAGCTGCCTTAGCAGCTTCGGTGCCTGCAGGAGCAGTGGGGCCTCTTATTCCACTGCTCCGGAGTCAGTTATGGCAGTTGCTCCTGCCCAGTAACTGCCGGTTTTGTATGGACCAATCAGGTGCTAGGAGCTGATGGGTTGGTCCAATTAGCTCCAGGATTGAACATGGTCCAATCAGACTGATGGATGGTACTCTGGGAGAGGATGTAAGCCAGGACTGGAGGAGGAAAAAGAAGGAGGAAAAGAAGGAAGAAAAGAAGGAGGAAAAAGAAGGAGGAAAAGGAGGAAAAGAGAGGGAAGAAAGAGGAGAAAAGATTGAACCGAACTTGAGAAGACATGACACGACCAGCCAGGAGAAGAAAGACGACGGTTCCAGACTCCGAAGAGAGAAGAGAGAAGTCAGTTCCTGGCCTCCGAGAAGAGAAGAAAGAAAAGAAGCACCAGCAGCCGCCCTCCGAAGTGGAAGAGAAGCCGAAGGACTCTGAAGAGACTGGGCCTCCGGTGCTGTCTCTGACGTAGCCTGAAAGGATCCCCAGAGGCCCTGGGCCTGGTGTCTCAGAGGCCTGTTTGTGGGTCTAACCCAGCACCTCCCAAGGAGCTGCCGTCCCCGCTGCGTTCTGGGTGAGGCGGCCGCCACCTGAGGCTGCAGCGAGCTCTCTGTTTCCCCCCATTTGTACAATAAACCCCATGTTTGCTGTTGTTGTTCCTGTAGCCTGAAGTCTCCTGCAATTGTGCGCGCGGGTGAGACCCACAGGCAGTGCCCTGTCCTCCCATCAGGCACTGTCCTTTGTTGTATTTGGCCTTTTGGCCTTTTGGGGCTTTTTGGTGGCTCTTGCTGCAGAGTCTGGGCATTTGAGGCCCGTTCTGCCCGAGTTCACCATGATCTGCTTGCAGCCCTGGGTTTGGGCAGGAGGTAAACTCTCCAGTCCCCAGATGGGGCTGTTAAAGTATTAAAGTATAGTACGGGTCCAATCAGACTGAGTCAAAGTTCGATGTAACAACAAAGTGGTGATTTATTTTCTAGCTCGAGCTAGGGTCCAAATCAGCCTGGGCACCAACACAGTGGTTCCATTGGCCAAATGAGGACCCCGAGTACAGAATTAGTACAGCTTATAAAGGCAGTTACGGGGCAAAGGAATTCAGCAAGCTATACAGAATTTGGCAATATATCAAGGGGGGTGGTCAAGGAGCAGACTGTCAGAGCTATTATCATTTAGAGTCCCTGAAGCCTTTTGCCCCTGCCGGGGGAATTTATAGACCTTAGTGTTTTACAGCCATCTAGCGCCTTGCTATCACTGAATCGGCTTTAACTTTTGTCAGTGGCCATTTTTTAAACATTCTGGACATTCTTACTTTTACATACTTTTACAGGGCTGAGGGCGAGGCTGGGTGCTGCTCATGGGTCTGGGCATGACACAGTGATGGGCCAAAGGTCACCCACCATGATCACACAGGCCTCTGAGCCTGACCCGGCTTTGGGCATTAGGAGAGTCTGTCTGCACTAAATTATCTTCTGCCCTCCAGAGGGGCCCATCCGAGAGGGGCTCCAGCTATGACAAGGTGGACCTGGATGTGGTGGGAGGTGGTTGGAAAGGTGCCGGAAGAAGCTGATCCCCACCCTCAGCTTGGCTGCATCAGTGGCTGTCTCCAGCACCCTCTCCTGGGACCCAGAACCCACTGCCTCCAGCAGGTGTCCACAGGGAAGGCACCCAGACATGGTACAGTCCAAAGTCTTTTTTTTCTTACAGTGACTTCTCTCTCCTCCCCTGACCTGGCAAAGCCACTGTCCCCTGGCTGAGGCTGGTCCTCTGGGCTCACTCTTGTCCTCCTCCCACGCCCACACCCGGTCACCAGTCAGTCCAGTCTCTTTTGCCTTCAGAATAAATCCCCCAGCGCCAGCCCCTTTTCATCCCCACCTCCAACACCCACATCTGGTCTCAGCAGCAGGTGGCAGAAAGGACTGAGGGGCTCCCCCTCTGGTCTCGCCTGGGTCTCTGCTCCCGGCCTACCAAGACTTCTCCAAGTGGCCCCTGAGTGGTGGTGTCACAGGGAAGCCTGTTAGTGTCCCGGGTGTGAGGGGGCAGGAGACGGAGCTGTGACAGGTGAGAGGATGTGACATCTGGGGTTTGCTTCACAGCAGCCCAGGGAGGGCAGGGGGTGAGAGGGATGTGGATGTTCACATCTGTCATATGTTACACGATGAGTCTACTTTGGTGCGTATTTAATACATTTGAGACCCCATGGCGGAGGGGGAGGGGAGTGGCTCTGG
Organism: Scalopus aquaticus; assembly: GCA_004024925.1. Lineage (NCBI taxonomy): Eukaryota > Metazoa > Chordata > Mammalia > Eulipotyphla > Talpidae > Scalopus > Scalopus aquaticus. Next base: position 29,333 of record PVIJ01014574.1, read on the forward strand.
CCCCTGTTCTTCTAGCAGCTGAGCTGAGAGTCTGGGCTGGAACCATGTCGCCTGACTCCCATCCCCCACTCCTCCCTCCCCATCCACGGGCTTGTCTGCTGGATTCCATGATTTTGTGGCCTCTCTGTCCTGTGACTACTTAGTTATAGTTTCAAGAGGAGCAGGAGGCCTTAGGTAGTTTTTAAAAAAAAGTTGTAGGTAATTTAAATCAATTTTTTTTAAATTGACCTTTCTACGACTTTCCCACAGATGGTTCCCTGCTGGTCTTCCCCAGGTTTTTTTGACCATTTTTCTATTTTAAAGTGACTACGTCTATAGAGACCACCTGTCTTGGAGTACCTTCCCCCACACGGGGTGGTTGAGAGCCCCTCCTTCCCAAAGGGGGTTCTGGGCAGGTGTGGCCCAGATCTCTGCAGCTGCTCCTGGGGCACAGCAGCTCCCGGGGGCATAGCAGCTCCCTGGGGCATTTGAGGCCTGAGGACTCTCCCCTTCTGTGACCTGGGAGGTCGGGTCTCTGAACGTTCTGGAAGACTCTTCCCACTTCCACTCCCAGCATATCCTTTGGGGCAGGTCTCTCACATGGGGGCTCCCCACTGAGGCTGTCCCTCTCTTATGTGGAAAGGGGAGGAGCAGGCTATACCAGCAGGAGCCCTGGGCTCTGACCAGCTGACCCGGGCAGCCAGAGGTCACCCTGCCCCAGGGGAGGAGTGTCCCCTACTGGGAGCAGCCCCAGGGCAGGAGGCCTCACCCTGCAGGGGGGAGGGGAGGGGAAGGCCCAGGACCAAGGGGCAGGTCCCCTTGAGGGGGGTGAACAGTCTGTCTCAGTATTGGGGTCTCTCCTCTGCCCTCCTTCATTTTAGTCAAGGGAGGGGTCACATCAGAGGAAGAAGGGATGGTGGGGGGAATGGTGAGGGGCTCAGGGGACCACTTGGACCTGTGTGTGGGTGTAAATAGAAGGTTCTGGAGCCAGTTGGGTCTCCTGTGGACCCCTGATACAGGGAGCAGCTGGAGGAGGAACCGGAGAACTGACTGTCAGGAAAGAGCTTGGAGGGGCTGGTCAGGGAGAGAGAGGCTGCTTCTCCCCCACAGAAGCTTGTCTCTTAGGGGACAGTGAGGGAGGAGCAAACCTGCGAGTATTCCGGGGAGTGGAGGGGGTTGGGGGGTGGGTCAAGGTGGTGAGAGGATTCACCAGAGACAGAGGGTCTTGCCAAACCCTGTACCTCTTGGTTGTTAACTGAAGGGACAATGGAGGCCACTGTTTCTGTGGTCTCAGGGTAGGTGGAGGCAAAAGTGGATGGAGGTGCTCTTGGGGATAGTGTAGAGAACCACCACTTCAGGTCTGTTTTATATTCTGGACCCCCACCCTCCCAGCCAAGGACCCCCCTGTCCCTGGAGACCAGCAGCAGCAGGGCGGGGAGACCTGGCTCTGCAGCCCCCACAGTGGCTGGGCCGGGACTTCGGCCTGGAGACGTCAGGGCTCTGCTGTGTCCTGCCCCAGAGCTGCCCTGGGGCCCGCCCCCCTCCCCCCTCCACGGGCACCTGGACCCCCTCTCTGGGCTTGTCCCTTCTCATTGGTCACATCTTGTGTGGGGAGGGGCCTGTGGCAGAGACACCAGCTGGGGCCCTGGGAGGGGCTCTCTGTGGACAGGTCAGCGGGGTTCCCCTCTTACCTCCCCAGGCTCCTTGGTCCCTTGTTGTCCCCTCTGTGCTCCTCCTCCTGGTCCCTCCTCACTGTCCCTGCCCTGTTGGGGAGTGGGGGACTGACTCTGGGACTCACCTCAGGGAGGAGGTATTGGGGGTCAAGGGGCTTGCTGTGGATTCTCACTGGGTTTGCTGGACAGGAGGCCCCTGGGAGTCAGGAAGGGGGTGGGGTGTCTCTCCCAGGCTCCCTCTGAGACAGGCCCCTCCTTTCCTGCCCTTTTCTCAGCAGTGGGTGAAGGCTACTGCTCCTCAGCATTTCCTGTGCCCCCCTCAGCTGCCCCCAAGACACAGCACCTCCTCACAAGTCTGCAGGGGATCAGCTCAGGGAAATCTACTTCCCTCTGATCCCCCATCTCTCCTTTTTCTCCTCCCTCTGCCTCAGAGGGCTGGACAAGGCGGGGGTCTCCATGGGGGACACTCCCCTCACTCAGGACTGGGCTCTCAGCAGATACTGGAGGAGGCTCCGGATATGTGCTCCTCTCACTCTCCCTGGGGTTCAGCCTTGAGCCCCCTCCCCCTCTGAGCCTCTTGCTCAGAGCCTCATGGAACATGGAGACCAAGCCTGGTGGCCTTTTGATAGGTCTCTGTGCTCCTCTCCCACCAAACATCTCCCCCTTCTGATGCCCCCAGGCAGGGGCTGCAGGATGGGCCTGCTCGCCTCAGGGAGGCCTGCTGCTTCAGAGACCCTCAGGGGTGAGGGTTGGAGCTGGCATCTTAATTCTTTTGATCACTCACTCCTGTCAGTGATATTTTATGAACATGCAGCTAAGCTAACATATATCTGCAAAGATTATGTAGATTATGAAAACGAACAGATAACATCTTAAATATGTGAGAATACGGCATTTCTAGGAAAAACTCTAACATGTTTTTTGCCTCCCTCCAGCCCCTGTTTCCTGCATCAGCCCTGGACCCATGTGGTGGTGGTCCCTATTTAGAGCTCAGCTGGGTTTTGGGGTGCGCCTGCTCCTTCTGGGATTTGGTCACACAATGACGTGACCCTGGGCAGGCCCCTCCTGGTGCTGAGGCTCCATCTCCCAGCTGTGCAGTGAGGGAGACTCCGCAGCTGGTGACAGTCACACACTCACTGAAGTGAAGCCTGTCCCGGTCGGAGTCAGACAGCACTGGGTCCAAGGCGCCTTGAACATTTGGTGACTGACGACGGCCTGTGGGGACAAGTGCTGGGACAGGAAGGGGCAGTGAGGGGCCCTGGGACTGTCAGATCAGCCTCTTAGTGTGGGTGGGGGCTCCCCCTCTGCTGCCCCAGGCTCCTCCCCTCTGATTCCCTCAGGACAGAGGACCCAGGCCCAGCCCCAGCCCATCAGCCACACTTGCTGCTCACAACCTCCCCCAGGATCTGCCAGGTGCCCCCTTGGCCCTGGAGGGGCCTGAAGTGCAGGGGACACTCTCCCCAGTCACTGCCTGGTCACCCACGTGGGCAGTCACAAGCTCGCTCTCGGCACCTGAGGCCCTGAAAGGAGCAGCTTGAGCCTCTGTGGACAGAAGCGAGTCCACAGCACTGTCTGTCCCCAGGAGTCTGGTCTGAGAGCTGGGAGTCCCCTCCCCTCCCTCCCTCCCTCCTTGTCTAGTTCTTTCTTTTTTACGCATCTTTCTTTCTGTCACCTTCCCTTCCCTTAAAATTATTGTTTTGCTCATTTTTATTACAATGAAATTTATTTTTTATTAATTGATTATTTAATTATTTAACGAAGCACCTTTGCTTTAAATCATTTTTGCTGTTTGAACAGTGTAAGATCTCCCTGCTCAAGATGGGTCGTTGCAGCTCTCCCACCACCGAAGCTCCCTTATCCTCCACCACAGCCCACTGTGCTCCCCCAACCCCAATTTGGATAATGTTGATTCTTCTAAAACAAGAACTGGAAATATCTTTCCATTTCCTTGTGTCTTTTGTTTCTTTTAATATTGTCGTATATACTTTTCCTTACGTAAGTTCTTCCCCTTTTTGTTAAGTTTATTTCTAAGTTTTGTTTTTTTTTTTCTGGTGATATTGTAGGTGGGATGAATTTCTTAGTGTCTTTTTTCCTAGCTCATTGTTACATATATGAAGGTCAGTGATTTTTATGTGTTGATTTTGTATCCTGCCACTTCGCTGAAGAGGTTTATTATTTTAATTCATTTTTTTGTGGTGTATTTAGTGATCTCTAAGTATATTATCATATCACATAAAAATAATGATTTCCCAAATTTTTATTCCTTTTATGTCTTTCTCTTGCCTACTTGCTCTAGCTAGTGTAATGGGGGAAGACCAAAGTCTGGTAGTTGCTGATGAGGAAAGATAGTCCCAGGGAAAATGCTAAAAATGTATTGTAGTTCGGGGTGGAGACTCTGATGAGATATAAAAGGGACTGAAGGAGAAGGTGATTCATTCATCATGATGTAGAAAAAGAAGGAATTGCCATGATATAGAAGAGGAAATCAGCTGCCAGGAGCTTGTGAGCTGACAGGATGTAGAGTTTCTGATTGAGCATTTTTGGAATCTTCAGTGACTTTGGAACCAGTGACTTTGGAGGCTTTGTAAGTAGACTAGTGACAGAAACTACTCCCCAAACCAAAAGTATTGGTTTTGTTTTTACTGCAGCCAAAGAAAGAAGGCAAAGGCCCGGAGGAGGTACCTTCCTAAAATGCTTGAATGCAGTCTGTTGGGCTGCCTGCTCTCTGTTGCTGTTTTCAGTGTTGTTGGCCTGGTGCTGTGCTGGGGCACCACGGCAGCTCCTGAAGCATCTCCAGTTGTGTCCTGTGTCGTCCTCGTGAGTTGGAATTTGGCCTACAGTCTGGTTGCAGCGCGTCTGCAAAGGCAGGAAGATGCCATCCTGGACATGTGGCCTATTGTTTGGAAGAGGAGCTCCACGTCCACAGTGGCGGAAAGATGCCGACTTTGCTGTTCTTTATTTGGGACTAAAAGGACTGGACATTGCTTTAAGTAAGGTAAACGGCCATTTTTGGGTCTCAGTAACTTTGTTTTCCCTGTTTATTAAATAAATCCCTTTATTATTGTTCCCTAACCCCAAGTAGTCTTGCAATTGTGCATGCATGTGCAGAACTAAGACAGTGACCTCTAAGCAATTTGGGCAGTGCCCTTGGCCAGTTTTGATGCCCCTCTGCCTGGTATCACTAGTACTTTTAATACTATGTTGAAATCAGTGGTGAGAGTGGACATCCTTGTCTTGTACCTGATCTAATGAAAAGACTTTCAGTTTTTCACCACACAGAATGAAGCTAGGTGTGGGTTTGTCACATATGGCTTTTGTTATGTTAAAATATTTTCCATTTATCACCAGTTTTTTGAAGGTTTTCGTCATCAAAGAATGCTGAATCTTTTTAAATGCTTTCTTGATTTCTATTGACAGGGTCATATGGTTTTTGTATTGCTTTTTGCTGATATGATGAATATATTGATTGACTTTTAGATGTTGAACCATCCTTGTGTTCCTGGATATATAATTCTTTTAATGGTCCTGGTGTATAATCTTTCTAAGGCATCGTTGGATTCAGTTTGCTAATTTTGGGGGTATTTTTGTGTCTGTGTTCATTAGAGAAATTAGTTTGTTTTTTCTTTATGTTGTCTTTGTTTGGTTTTGGTATTAGAGTGATATTGGCCTCCTAAATATATATTTGGAAAATTTTTGTATTTCTCAGTTTTTTTCTCAGTTTTTTGAAAGGCATAGTTATTTGTTCACTTGTGAAAGCTTAGCGGAACTCACTTGTGAAATCATCTGGTCCTGGACTTTTGTCTTATAGAACAGTTAACTGTTTCAATTTTTCTGTTGTCATTTGTTCATGTTTTCTATTTCTTGCCTAGTCATACTCGTCCATATTCAAATTTTTTCCATATTCATGGATGATTGTGGAATTCTAGGGCATTACCTATCTCATCTAGTTTGTTGAACTGCTTACATAAAAATATTTATAGGAATCTTTTATTATCCTCTGAATTTCTTCAGTGTCTGTTGTAATTTTTCTTTATTTTTTACCCTATTTATTTGAGTTGTCTTCCTTTTTTTCTTAGCGAACTGAGCTAGACGTTTGTCCATGTTGATTATTTTTTTCAAGAACCATCTTTTGATTTCATTGGTCTTTTGGACTGTCCTTCATTTATTGGTGCTTTAAATTTTATCATTTCTACCTTTCTTTTGTTTTTTGGATATTTTTGTTCTTCTCTTTCTAGTTCTTCAAAATGAGAGAAAAAATTGTTTATTTGGGCTCTTTTTTGTTTTTTGATGTGGGCCTGTATGTTATATGCTGTTCTCTTAGTACCACCTTTGCCATATCCCAAATATTCTTGAAGGTTGTGTCCTTATTGTCATTTGTTTTAAGGTATTTAAAAATATATGCTTTGATTTCCTCATTGACTCAGTGGAAGTTCAGTAGTTGGTCAGTCTGCTTGTATTAGACTTTTTTCTCTGCTTCTTTTTCAGAGTTGATTTCTAGTTTGATGCCTTTATGGTCAGAGAAGATATTTGGTATGCTTTCAGCTTTTACAAATTTGTTGAGGTTTATTGTAGACTCAACACGGGATCAATCTTGGAGAATATCTCATATGCATTTGATTCTATTTTTTTTTGAGGGGTACAAGACCCTATATATGTCTTTTGGGTATTCTAATTCCTTGGTTAAAGCCTTTATGTCTCTATTCATTTTTTTGCCTCTTTGACCTGTCCATTTGTGAGAGTCGGCGTTGATATCTCCTACCACAAGTGTGTTTTTTCCAGTGTTTTCTGAGTTGATAGTAGTTGCTTAATATATTTTGGTGCTACTTCTTTTGTTGTGTATATGCTGATGAGTGTTACGTCTTACTGTATTGCTCCATAATCATTATGTAGTGTCCATTCCTGTCTTTTGTTACGTTTTTAAGCTGGAAATTTATTTTTTGTGATATATGTATGACTGCTCCCTTCCTTTGCATTTCATTCACTTGTATTATTTTCCAAACCTTCATCTTCAATCTATGTTTATCTTTGTAGCTCAGTTGTGTTTCCAGGAGAAAGCAAAATTTAGATTGTTTTTCCTAATCCAACTAGATACTGTGTGTGTTTTAGTTGTTGAGTTCAGTCTGTTAAATTTTGAGTGATTACTGAAGTATAAAAGTCTGTTGCTGACATTTTGTCCTTAGTTTTTTGCTTGTATCTCTTTCCTTTTTCAGTTCTTTTTGTGTTTTTATCTTTTGCTTTGCACTATGTATAAGAGCTCCTTTCAATGTTTCTTGGAGGGGGAATCTAGTTTTTGCAAACTCCTTCAGTTTTTCTTTCAGAACACCTTTATTTTTCCCTCATTCTCAAGGAGAATTTTGCAGGATAGAATATTCTTGGTTGAGTTTTTTTGTCACTTCTTCCTTTCTCTCATTGCCTCCTTTTTTTTTTTTTAAGTCTATTGGTAGCCCAATTTGGGTTCTTTTATTGGTTATGTTTTTTCTTCCCCTTGCCACCTTCAACATTCTTTATCTTGAGCTCTTGGAAGTTTCACCACTATATGTCTTTGTGTTGGTCTCATTTTGTTTAGGTGCCCTTTATTTAAGCTTCCTGGATTTGCATATTTTCTTTTCAAAGTTGGGAAATTTTCTTCTATTACTTCTTGGAATATGTTCTCAGTTTGTTTTTAATCTCCCTTTCCTTTTTGGGATACCCATTTCTTCTTTTTTTTAAAAAAAAAAAGATTTATTTTACTTATTTATGCATACAACACCTGTGGTCTAGACCAGAGGTGGTTTGGGTGAGAGAACTCACTAGAGTCAGAGTGGGGAGCAGAACTGGTGGAACTACTGAAATACACTGATGAGGGTTGCAGTGGGTGAGACAGAAGCAGTCTGCTGCACCATGTGAGTTAGTCCTCTAGCTGGAAATCAAACTCATGCTACAGTGGCTGGCAATAGTTTGATAGCACTAGACTTTAACCCCTGCACAACCAGGGAGACCCAGGATAACCATTATTCTTATACTGCTTTTCCTAGTTCATAATACTAGTTCATGAAGTGTTATTTAAATTTTTGTTTCATTATTTTTTTGTCGTTGCCTGTGTGTGTGTGTGTGTGTATGTGTGTGTATAGAAGAACTGGGGTGTAGGCCAATGGTGTGGGGGATGAGAGAATTCACCAAAAAATGAGTGGGGAGTAGAACTGTTGGATTCACTGAATCACACTGCTGAGGGTTGCAGTGGGTGAGACAGGCGAGGTCTGTTATGCCATTTGTGGGCTAGCTTCCTGACCAAGGATTGAACTCAGACTATAGCAGTGATATCACTGAGACTTAACCCCTGGACCACCAGGGAGGCCCCTTCATTTTTTTTTTCTTTTTCTTCCTTTCTTTCTTCTTTTTTTTTTTCACTATGTCACACTTTTTCATCTTATATCTTGTTTCTTTGTAAATTCATATCTCAATTTCAGCAATTCACTCTTCCATTTCATTGATTATACTGGAAATTTCCATAGTAATTATCATTTCCATTTTTATCTCTTTTTCCTCCTTCAATTCCTTTATTTCCTTCTTTAGAGTATGATTTTCGATTTTATGTTCATTGTTTTTGTTTCTCAGTACGTTCATTTTTTCATGATTTTTCTTGCATACCCTTATTCTGCTTTTCTTTATCTTCTCTGAGTTCTTAAAATTTCTTTATGATGGCAAACTCAAATTCTATATGTGTCAGTAAGAACAAATCTTCCATTGAGTTCTAGAAATATGTTCTCCCCCTATGGTATAATATTGACCTTCAGACGCCTGTGGCTTTTTGTTGTGTTATTCCATCTCTCCATTGCTTTCCAGACCTTTCTATTGTCAGTATTGTCTTTGCTAGGTGTGTTTGCAGCTTTGCCACTCTGAGCTGGGGTGTTTCACAGAGGTGTCTGGTATAGCTGCTGTTGGATAGGACCCAGTACAGCCAGGACTGGGACCTACACTGGTTCTGGGGAGCTGATGGTTTGATCTGAGTTCAGCAGTGCTTTCTGGAAGATGTCTGAGAGAAACTTCTGTTGCATGGGGTTCAGTGTGGTCAGGTATGGGATGTGGGCCAATATCCAGTGTGCTGCTGGGTAAGTCCATGGACAGGGTCATTTCTTGGAGGTTGCTGATTATAGGTGGTAATGGGTAGATACCTGCACAATCAGAAATGTATAGTAAAACTTATTAAAATCTCTGCAAGAATATCTTTTCTCTGTGTCTCACTCTTTTGCCTTTCTATATCTCATTGTCTGTGTGGAGTGATGCCTTCTCACCACCCTTGGTATTTCAGACACCAACAGAGTAGATGCCCACTCAGAGGTGGTATGGTAGGTGCCTCAGGCCAGGTGGACCCTTCAGAGAACACAGGGTGGACCTGGACAGGTACCAGCACTGGGAATGAAAGAGGGTCTTTGGAAGCACCTAAACAAGCTTAGGTGGCTGTTTCAGTGATGGAGTGAAAACCTGTGCTAGGAGGGGTCTCTTAACCAGAAGGGCAGATGTGCAGGCACAGAGGAGGGTGATGTGCCCACTGTGCCAGGGCAGAGCTCAGCCCCCCAGTCAGGGTTATGCTGGTCAGGGAAAGGAGGGGAATTTAAAGTAGAAAATATAGCAATCATAATTTCTCTTTCTCTTTCTCTTTCTCTTTCTCCCTGTCGTTTCTTTTACTTTCCAATTCTTTCTGGGGAAATCATCCTACTCCATCCAAACTGAAATTAAGACGTCTGAAAACTACTTTAAGCTTTTTGCTACAAGAGAAAATAACCCTATGAACCTTTAATTTTAACAATGTTTTGAGAAATTAAGCTTTAATGGAGAAATTAAGCTTTTTTTTAATGAGAACAGTGTTCTGCCCCAGTGAGTATTCCAGACATATCATTAAAATAAATGAAGAACAACCTTCAATATGGCTGTGCTGGGTCTTCTTAGAGCTGCACCATTTCCAGTGCCACCTCCCAACCCACCCCATCGCCACCCCATTCTCGCTGCTTTTCTTACAACCGGTTGCTCCTAATCTTCCTCTTCTAGGCAGGCAGATGTCTTTAAAACTCACATACCTCCTTTGAAACGGTGGGACTTCTAGAGAATTTCCAAAACCGACAGACTGAGAAGATACAGGGTTTTCCACATTCCGTAAATCTTTGAGAAATTAAGCTTTTTTTCTTTAATGTTAAAGAAAAAGGGTTTAGTCTTTCCAATCAAAAGTTCATATTAAAATCATAATTCTTTTAACATTTGCCATTGTCTTATGCCTACTTTGGGTGTTTACCAGCAAGTACTTCAAAGCTCTTGAAGCAATTAAAAGATTAGAGGTATCATATGTCTCTTAAAAGACTAAATTATTAACCCACCAGTAACAGAACAATTTATATTTGAGCAAGACAGTTCAGTGAATTATCACCAGTGTTTTTTGACAAAGCAGCAGGAACAGGCCCTGGGGAGCTGGGAGGGGAAGTGAGTGGGGTGTGTGTCCTTCCTCCAGGGTGTCCAGTGTCCCCCAGTGTTGTCCAGGAACACCTGCCTTGTGCTCTGTCCCTCCTTCCATCTCCCCACCCCCACCCCCAACATGGACACAAGGGCAGGATTCAGGGAGATAAACTTTCTGGGTGTGTCCTAGGACAGTTTTGAGTCCAAGGTCCCCATCCTGCTCCCCTCCCCCTGAGGGGTGTTGCCTGGGGCTGGGCTGAGAGCTGGGGTGGGGGTGGGGGCAGTCCTCTGCACCTGTATCCACTCTCACCTCTAGGGCATTAATGGAATAAACGTTAGTTCACAGATGCAGGACTCAGGTCTTCCCTCAATCTGTCTGCAGGTGTGAGAATGAAGATCCACAAGTTCAATCTGTGTGGCCCAGCTCCGGGCACTTGGTCAGTGCTTAAAACAGTTTGGTTTCCAGAAGACGTGGTACATATACACAATGGAATACTATTCAGCATGGAAAGAAGATAAACACATGCAATTTGCAGCGACATGGATGGAATTAGAGGGGATCATACTCAGTGAAATAAGCCAGAAAGAAAGAGAAAAATATCGAATGGTTTCACTTATAACAGGACTATAGGGAGGCCGGGTGGTAGAGAGACAATCAGTGGGGGGGGGGGGGGGG
>PVIJ01014575.1:0-40076 GCA_004024925.1 Scalopus aquaticus
ATAGTATTCCATTGTGTATATGTACCACATCTTCTGGATCCAATCATCTATTTTTGGACATCTGGGTTGCTTCCATACCTTTGCTATTGTGAACAGTGCTGCAATGAACATACGGGTGCATGTATCCTTTTGGATTAGTGTTTTTGTATCCTTTGGGTATATTCCCAAAAGTGGGATTGCTGGGTCGTATGGAAGCTCCTAAATGGGACTCTTATTTTGGAGAACCAAGGAATTCTCTGACAAATAGTCACTACAAGCTGACACTTCATAAATTAGTTAAAATTTGTGAGGGAAGATAAAAAATAAAAAAACATCCTCAGCAAAAGGACTTATACTTGGGAGGACAGTGAAAGGAGACAACATGTAGCATTCAACAATCTGGAGTTAAGTCCAATTTGACTGGAACACACTGAAGAAAAGATAAAGTGATGCCATGAGCCACTGGCATCTAGAGTCCTCTTTCTACAAGGTGGGTATAATGTCAGGTGCTCCAAAGAAGGCAAAGACAAGAGGGTGGCATTATCTATCCTTAAGAAGCTTGAAACACAGCTATAAAATTATCCAGATGAAGGAAAAATGAACTAACATTTACTGAGTACATAACAAGAATTAGGGCTTATGCCATGTGATTCAAAAACATTAGTTAATTCCAAATTCTGATAACACTTTATTCGATTCTTACAATATCACTTTAAGGGTACAACCATTCCCCCTTTTCAACTGAGGGAAAATCAAAACAATTAGGATGACTACTTTCCCAAGATGATCTGCACATCAGTGAGAGTCAGCATTTGAGTTCCAGACCCCTGCTCTTAGCAGCTACTTTCGGAACTAAGAGTCAAGGGAACAGAAATCTGGATGAGAGGCAGAAGCGAGAAATATGGGGGACTACCTGTTCAGTGAGCACCCACCTGCAAGAAATGAAAAGTCTGTTCTGATCACTGTGGATTGAGATGTTCTGAAAACAAACAAACAAACAAACAAAAACAACTGAACAAAAAAATACCTTTCTTTGTGAAACAAAAACATTTTCTAGCAAGGAGTTGCCTCCACTATCTAGTTATTTTAAGGCCTGTGGGAACTCAAACAGAACAGAATGTTGATAAGCAGGGACTGGGTAGGGATGGGGGTAATAGGGAGATGTTCATCAAAGGGTACCATACCATCACATTGTACATTTCAATATATATAATTAAATGATACCTCAATAAAGCTAGGATAATAAATGCCTGATATTATTTGTCACCCAGATTCTAGCTGATGTATTTGCATCTCTTAGGCAAATCTATCTAGGTAAAATGGACAAAATTCCTTACACACCCCAGCCCAAGTTTCAGACTATGTTAAGTCCATATGCCTCTCCTCTGAACTCTTAGCAGCTTCAGTCTTCAAGGTGCCCTCTCACTTCAGGAATTGTGTCAGCACTTGCCACTTCTATCTAATTAATCCATGTCAATCGAAGTGTGAAATTCATTCCCTTTACCACTTTTTTATCTTGCACACAGATACAAACTTCTTTCCACAAACCATTTCATGGATTTGTTCAACAACACAAAATACCTGGGAGTTGCTGAAATGGGTCACATCAGGAGGTACATAGTCTTCAACCATCTCACTAATTCAGTCTCCTCTCTCCGCAATATGTCCCTCTGTTTACTTTTATCCCCTTTTACAACCCCCCCAAAGAAGAATGGATTTGTCATCTCTTCTCAGAAATAACTCAGTACCTGTGAAGTTTCACTATACATCCCAGAAGTTTATAAAATATTATCTTCCAAATACAAAACTCTCCATGAACAAAATTCAGGTGAATAAGATTTCCTCCATTTCCTCATGATTACTATTATTACAATACAAATGATACTGAGTACAGATTTTATGCCATGCACAGTACTACTTTCAATGCATTATTTCAATGCACTAAAAAATCATGTATAAATAAATTAAATGACTTGCACATGGTCACAAAACTAGGGAGTGGTGAAGCTTGCATTTTTGTCCATAATGTACTGGTGGTACTTTCTCTTCCAGGCTACCTGTCTCTTCCAGAGACTTAAATGGAGAGAGGAGAGTTAATGACAGAACAGGAGATCCTAAAATTCTACTATAGTAGAGGGATAGTCTGAATTTCTAGGCAGGACAAGCAGTTTTCCAAAATTCTTTTGTTGAATTTGTAGGTTGGGATGATTGATCTCCTGTGTGACAGTTTCCTAAATTGCATGTCACCCAGTGGAAATGTATAGTTTGATGGGTCCACAGAAGGGAGGATTGTGGGGGAAAGGAGGAGAACAACCATTCAAAGGAGTACGAAATTTAATTAAGAAAAACATTAGATCAATTAAGACTAAATGGTGGTATAAAACACTAAGGTAAAACATGTATTAGTGTGACATTTGCATTTTTATGAAGTATGAATCACAGAGAAATAATATATGCAGCTAAATTTCAGTTAACTCCCTTTAAAAGTCTTGTTACCATGGCAATGCCAAGAATGAGTTTTCACCGGATGTAAGATATGGATTTTTTGATTTCTTAAAAGCAGTTTAAATAAAAACTACCATCAGTGTGGCCTCTTTTCATTTCTCTTATATGACCAAGGGCCACTGAAAGTAAAATTTACCTAGCCATCTATTCCAAAAATTACAGAAGAAAAAATACTAAAAGATGAACTTGATCTCCCTGCTACATTTCTTTTATTTTTTTATTCTTTTTTTAGCTTCTGGTATGTTTCTAATAGGTTCATACAGAAAGCTATGCCTAGGACAACACTAATTGTGAGAGAGACAAAGAAAACTATTGTCTTCTTAGCATTCTCTATAATCCAACCTCTGTTGGTTCAATTAGGAAGTTTTTAATAACAGCTATTCTCATTACTGAGATAAGTTAAAATTCCACTATAAAGACTATCTTTGACACCAGCAGCTAAATGGTTTGCCTTCTGAATTCCAGATCTAAGAAAAGTTGCCCTAGTCTCTAATGAGTAATAGGGGATTGAGGTTTCTAGGCTACAAAAATCCTGTTGTGGCAAAAAAAGGCAGAAACCTAACTCTGAAATCAATACCGTATTACTCTCTCCACAGGCAAGAGCTGCTGGGTCAGGGGAATCATGAAAAATTCATAGCAAAGGTGGCCAAGTCATCCATAAGATAGAGAAAATGATGCTATATCTAAAGATCCCCTGAGCAATCGAAAGCACTTTATAGATTTCTCTGTGGATAAGTGCTGGTGTGTTTCATCTGGGTACCTTAATGCTGCTGCGATCTTATTTTTGACAGTCAATGAGAATGTTTTGATCTATATTTACAGGGACCTATTTACGTTAGTTCTTAGCCTCTTTACAGCTCCTGGATGGTAGTAGTCACAGAGATGAGGCCTGCAGCCGGCTCCCTTGGCCTTGAAGATTCCCCTTGATTGGAACTGTCCTGATTCAGTCTTTGCTCCCCACTCCCTTCGAGGAAACAAACATTTGAGCGCTTGATTCTTTAAAAACACATTTAATTCTCACAACAGCCATGTGAAAAAAGTTTTACTATTACTATTATTGCTCTCTTTGTGGTGGTGGTGGTGATAGTGGTGTTGCTCCCTTTAGTATATCAGGGAATGAAGTTCTAGGAGGTAAAATGATGTCTCTGAGATCACACAAAGAACATAAATCAGGAGACTAACCCAGTTATTTCTGAATCCAAAGAACCTCAAAAATTTAGACAAGGTTGTTTGCCCCACAGGACTTTCATGGCCTTTATATACCCCTTCATTTAAGGAGATTAACTATCACTAATCAATTCACTACATTCATGGTGTCATGGCAGGCAAGGCTTAGTATACAGGTCTAAGCCAGGCCAACACTCTCTGGCTCCTCCAATCCATTTTACACTCCTCAGTCTCATCCCTTGTTTCCCACCTACTATGACATGTTCAACAAATTCCTCAGACTGACATCTTCCCCAGACTTCAAAATTCAAATTATGTCCTGTCTATGACATCATACAAATAGAAGGTCATTGGGGTTATTATGAACTTTCCCTAACATGCCGACACTCCCAAGTCCTTGGCAATCACCTTGCCCTTAAGAGAGCCTGAAGAATTGGAATGTTACTACTCTCTGGATGCCCAACATTCTCCCAAACATCTGAAACCCAGAAATCAGCTTTATTTTTGCTTAATTTCTCACTCAAATGCTGCTATTTGAGATAAAGTAAAAACGCCAGTCTGAATTCAAGCCTCATTTATCCTTTACATTTTCTGAAAATTTCAAAGCATTTTCTCATTGCTTGAATATACATTATTTTTAGAGCAGTTTTAGGATCACAGCAGAATTGAAAGGAAGGCAGAGTGATTTCCCATATAAACCCTGCCCCCACAAATGCATAGTTTAAAAAAATGGGCAAAATGTATACTTTTTTACCATCAGAGTGGTACATTTGTTACAACTGATGAACCTATATTGACACATCATTATGACTTACAGTATATAGTTTATACTTGAGTTCACTCTTAGTGACATACATTCTATGGATTTAGACAAGTATATAATGGCATGTATCCACTGTTACAGCACCTTAGAGAGTATTTTCACAGCCCTAAAATTTCTCGTTTTGCGCATTCATGCACACCCCATCCAACAGCTGACAACCACACATCTTTTCACTGTCTCCATAGTTTTGCTCTGACTAGAATATTATATAGTTGAAATCATATGCTACATAGCCTTTGATTTTTTTCACTGAGTAATATGCCTTTAAGATCCTTCAGTGTTTTTTCATGAACTAATAGTTCTTTAGCACTGAATCATATTACACATAAATGTATCATACTTTATCCTTTCGTCTCCTCCAGGACATCTTGGTTGCTTCCAAGTTTTGACAATTATAAATACAGCTGTTATAAATATCTGTGCACAGGTTTTTACCCAGAATAAGTTTCCAACTCATTTGGGTAAACATTAAAAAACACAGTTGCTGGATTCTATGACAGTAGCATGTTAGTATTGTAGGAAACCACTAAGTTTCTTCCACAGTGGCTATTCCACTTTCTATTCACACCAGCAAAGAATGAAAATGACTATTACTCCACATCCTCACCAGCATTTTGAATTGTCAGTATTCTGGCTATTTTGGCTATTTTAATAGATGTATAGTGGTATTTCATTATTGTTTTAATTTTTAATATAGGATGTGTAGAACGTTTCATATCTATGATTGCATCTGTACATCTTTTTAAAAAAATATATTTATGTATTTATTTATGCATACAAGGACTGGGCTGTAGGCCAGACGTGTGGTGGGGGTGAGAGGATTTACCAGAGACAGAGCAGGGAGCTGAACAGGCAGACTAACTGAAATAACACTGCTAAGGGGAGCAGCAGGAGAGTCAGGAAAGGTCTGCTGTGCCATGTGGGAAGCTCCATGGCCGGGGATAGAACTCATGCTGCAGTAGCAGCTGATAGCCTCATAGTGCTGAGACTCAATGCCTTGCGCCACCAGGGAGTCCCTGTATATCTTTTTTGGAAAGGTGTCTCTTTCAGACCTTTGCCCATTTTTTAATCAGGTTCTTAATGTTATTATTGAGATGTAAGAGTTCTTCACATATTTTGGAAAACAGTCTTTTATCAGATATGTCTTTTACAAATATTTTCTTTCGGTCTGTGCCTTCTTGATATTCTCTTGATATTGTCTTTTACAAAGTAGAAATATTTCATTTTAATGAAGTCCATCAGCTTATCAATTCTTTCTCTCATGAACTGTGCCTTTGGTATATAAAAAGTCAATGCTAGACCGAATGTCATCTAGATTTCTTCTAAATTATCACTTAGGTTTTAGAGTTTTGTGTTTTATATTTATCTTTATAAATTAACTCCACTTTGATTTAATTTATGTAAAAGATAAAAATTCAGTGTCTACTTTCACTTTTTATATATGGATCTCCAGTTTTTCCAGCACCATTTGTAAGAGAGAAAATATTTTCTCCATTGTATTGCCTTTACTACTTGGTCAAAGTCCAGTTGATTATTTCACATGAGTCTATTTCTTTGCTCTTTATTTTGTTCCACTGACTGGCTCATCTATTTGACAATACCACATTGCCTTTGTTATTATAGCTTTATAGTAAGTTTTAAAGCTGATTCATATTAGTCTTCCAACTTTAGTCTTCTCCTTCAATAGAGTGTTGGCTAGTCTGTGACTCTTGCTTTTCCATAAAAACTTTAGACTTGGTTTGCTGATATGCCAAAAAAAACATGCTGGGATTTTACTGGGAATGGCTGGACTCTATAGATCAAGTTGGGGAAAACTGACAACTTGACAACATCAAGTGGTCTTATCCATGAATATGAAATAGCTCCCTACTTACTTAATTTTTGGTCTTTCATCAGAATTATATAGTTTCTTTATATGGATCTTGTACATAATTTATCAGATTTCCACCTAACTATTTTTTAAGTGCTAATGAAACTGATACTGTGTTTTTAATTTCAAATGCCACTTTCTCACTGCTGGTATTCCTTTGCATTTTTATTTCCTATTTTCTACCTTGTTCTTAAAACAGTAAATTTTTCTTTTCTTTGTCTGCTCCAGCTAGTAAGGTCACTTCACAAGCACCAAATGGGCTCTGTGCATTCATAAGTATTCCTTTGCATGCACCATTCTGTTCAACCAGCATTTGGTCTCCTGACAAATCTTTAAAGTTTTATTGGAGTCTTCCCTCTTGTAGGAAATGTTTTCTGGCCTTTCTGGCTGTAGTAATCATACCCTCTCCGAGAAGACTACTATATTTTTTTTAGCCCTTAATTACAATCTTCTTAAATCCAAGATCAGTAGGATCTCACTCATCTCTAAGGTTACAAAAGTGTCAGGCGCTGTTTCAGGACTGCTTACATTCAAATCTCATTAATTTGACTGCTCTAATCCAGCCGGTATTTCTCTTTTCTAACATTTTGTGAATTTAGCATTTACAACTGCTCTCTACTAGTATCTTAAACAAAAGACAACTTAACCAACAATCTCAAGATTGTTAAGAAAATCCACAGCCACTGTAGTTGAATTACCCTCAAAAATATTTTTTTTAAATAGCTGGATTAAACTTACTCAGATGTTAAGTGGTAGTTTTAGTTTTAGGTAGTGAAGCAAATACAAAGGTGAGAAAAATATCATTGCTTCTCTGGGACTCATAGGCTAATAAGAACTCTTCAAAAGAAATATTGGGGCTGATTCTTAAAAGAGCAGTCAGAGTGCAATAGTTAAAATAAGGAAAGCATCAACACAAGTAAATGTGCAGTTTGTGAGGGTATTATCCATTCTAGTGCACTGCCCATATTCCTTAAATACAGAAATCTTAAAATAAATTATTTTCTCACTATATATTCTCATCATATTGTGGACTTTTTTATTTTCATGAGGAAATGAATTTGAAAGTCACTGTCACCAAGAATTCCTAATTCATGAAAAACCTTCATATAAACAATTAGTTCTCACTGTATTGATAGGGGGAAGAAGACTTAGAGAGCCTAGCATGATTGTTAGGTAAATCTCAACCTCTGTGGGAGAAGGCTTGCATTGTTACCAAACCCACCCAGGCCTCAACATGCTGTGGTACACTGAGAGGCTTAATCCTACAAATTGCCTTAAATTACCCATTCACTGGTACCACCAAAGCAGAAGGCATTATGGATCATAAAGGGAGCCAAGAAGAAAGAACAGGAAATTTTTCACACTGGGCTCCTCTAAGATGCTGTGCATTTTGACATTTGCTTGGCAATCACCTGGCAAAACTACAAATCTAGTGATTATACTATCCATTATGAAGTGAATCTAGTGGTCTAAACAAGAACAAAAAACAAAAATAAATAAACAAAAAGGATCCTTTTGTATGATCTCATACAATAGCAACAATGATAAAAACTACTTATTGAAAATCTATTATGTGATATGTTCCTTCCTTATATGTCATATCTAATTACCACAAGAACTCTTCAAAGAGGTAATTCTTACCACATACACCCCACCTCCACTACTCTCACTATTTAACAGATAAAAAGCCTGAATATTAAAGGGCAGTTTTCACATAAACGTGCTAGTAAATTGCAGACTTGGGATCTGAATACAGGCCTAGGTAATGATGACACTGCCATCATTTCTATTACACTACAAAGCTTCTCATAAATGTCCCTATATTGCTTAATATTGGAATGTGTATCACAGGTCTAAACATGAATGACAACAGCCATGCACAAAATCAAAGGAAGAACAAAGCTACTTCCAAAACAAGAAGGCAGGCCAGATCTAGACAGTAATTCTGGAAGAAACAAGGCATAACATATAAGCTTCCTTTCTGTATTTCTCAGTTATGAAAAATTTCAAGGTTTTATCATTGTGGTTTCTGGAAAAAAAGTCATCAAGGAGAAGGGATAAATATCACAAAAATAAAGAGGAGAAATTTGACAGTGAAAATAATAGTCAATTTATCAAAAAGGAAGTTGAAGGAGAAAAAAGAGATGGCTTGCCAATCATTTAAAATAATATTAATTCAACAGACGTGAATCAAAGAGTTAAGTCAAGAAGCAAAACAAGTCCATCATGGTATAACAGAAAATAAAAGGGACTGAAACCTGAGTCATGTTTTAGCATTATTTAGCTCTATAAACTGAGATAATTTCTCTGCACCTCAGTTACCTCATCTGTGAAATGTGAAAAATAATGTTGTCTTCCTGTCAAGAATCACGATAATATTATAGCAGAATCAATTTTTAACAAATTCCAAACAAACACAAACAAATACAATTTTCAGTTATTTTAAGTATTTCTTTATGAGGCATTTTGCCCTGAGAAATTAAGTATAGATTCAGGAAGGCAAGACAGTGAAGTAACACAACTAGAAAACAGATTCAAAGTAACAGGCAAACAATTGCTGGCAACAGAAAATAAAAAATAAAATGGGAAAAGGTTGATCAGAAAAGGAGGGAAAAGAAAATAAAAACCTAACATTTACTGAGACTTTATAAGTCCCAGGAGCTTTCAAAATAATCTTATTTAATAACAAGTGCCTTACATTAGGTTGTTATTTCCTCTTACTTTACAGAGAGGAAACTAAAGTCCAAAAATAAGAAGAAATTTACCCTAAGTCACACGCCAGTAATTGTTGGAGTTTTAATTTAGACTCAAAATTTTCAGATTACAAAAGCTGTATTTCGGGCAGTAACTCTTAAGCTGGGATGTGAAGAAGGAGAACTAATACAGTACTGCATGGAAAAGAGAACAAAAGCACGCCAAAATCTAATCAAGTCGCCTACATCATTCGAAGTCTGGCAGGGAACAGATCAGAAATCAAACAAGATAAACAAGGAGAGTTTAATAAAGAAACAATTTACAAGTGTGTGAGTAGAGTAAGGAAAACCAACCAGGGATAATGCAGTTCCCCATTCTCACAAAATCAGCAAAAGCTGGTCCCTCTGCCCCATGATGTTGAAGCTAAGATTCTAGACACATAAAGGATCGTAGGGAGAAAGTGGTTACCAGACCTTGTAAAGGTGTTTTAAGAGAGAAGAATAAGTATTACAAGCTCACTCTTTTCCTACCTTGTGATCTCCTGTCAGTGCCACTCATTGGCACTCAAGTCTAAGCCAGAGCATAAGGGAGTGTGCTGATTCAATCCATAAAGGTCAGCCTCCTGGGACTCTAAGCAAAGGGGAAAAAAGTGGAAAGTGGATGTAGAGCGGGAAATGGAAATTATCCAGAACAGTAGAAAAACAGTCCAATGGATTTTTTTAGGTAAAGCCATCTTGTTAGGGGTTGTTTCTTATTAGCAAAAGCTATTACTATAGAACAAAATATACTGAGATCAGTGAATCTGGATAAGGAATAAATGTGGGGTTTAGTTGAAAAGTCAAAAGAGAAAGCATGGTTCACTTCCAAAATCTAAAATTTGAACTTGCTTTTGTTCAAATTGTTTAAATTTCCTAGAAAAAATATTTAAAAATATATAATGTGGTACCATCTCAATTGTAATGGTCATTTTACTAATTACTTCCCAATATTTTATAAATAATTTTTCACTACCTTTGCACAAACATGTCAGGGGAAAAAAAAACTGTTGTTTTTGAGAAGCTAAAAACCTTGTAAAATTAAAATATTTCATAAAATAAGATTGTATTGTTTGGCAAATTCACTTAAGTATCTCGTTGTATTCTCTCCCCATTCCCACTACTGCATGTGTGCTGTAGCCAGCAATCTAATTTATTCATTCAACATTTCGTATATACCTGTTTGAAAGACTGTGCTGGGTAGTGGTGAAATAAAGATATTAAAAATAGAGTTCCTATTATGACACAGTTAACCAGAGTGCCACTACATCCAGAGATTCCCCTGCCTTAGGTTGAAACTGGAACACCCTTTGGATATCAGAGGTCAACACAGACTACAACAGAGATGAAGACAACATACTTCATTAAACAGGAGCTAAATGGAGAGAAACACCAGGAGGCTGTATTCCAGGATGGGAGATTCCAGGATGGGAGATACCAGAATGGGGCTGCCAGCTCAGCCTGGGGCCCTCGTGAGGGGACACCTTAACTGTGTGGAGATATACAACCTTGGCTGAGAAGAAATTCATGTGAAGGAGGCAGGGTACTCCCCAGAGGTCAGGTCAGTCCCTGGACTGGATTCCCCCTTTCACCCATCAGGACTGGTTATGGACCTCGCAGACTGCACTGACAGCGCAGAGACTACAGAATCTCAGATGTGGAACTCCAGAAAGGAGAAATATTGGCCATGCCACAAATCTGAGCCAGCCCTCTCTCCATCAGGCACATTCACGCCATCAGCTGTACCCCTCAACAACCTTCCCCAACCCTCTGACTCAGCAAATCTAAGATCAAGTTTCAAAACCTGTGGGAGTAAGGAAAGGTCAAATATTAAATAAACTCACTTTTTAAAAAAATTGTATTAAGTAAAATTACTTTTACCCGACGTAAAGGTCAAAATTTTTCAACTCTCTATGTTACTGCTGTTATAATGAAATCTAAGGCAGCAAAATGACCAGTCATAAAAATATAACACTCGGGATCATGATCAGTGAAATAAGCCAGAAAGAAAGAGAAAATTATCGAATGGTTCCACTTATACCAGGAATATAGGGGAGCCAAATAAGAAAGCGACATTCAGCAGGGAAGGAGGGGAGGGGGAGGGCTGAAAAGGGGGGAAGAGGGGAGCACGGAGGACTATGGTGATGGCTCCATGGGTGAACAGGTGGTGGGTAACTTATGGGAACACACAATAATGTAAAAGATACGAATAACAAAAATAAATATCTATTATATTTTAAAAAAATTTTTTTCTTCATATGTATTTATTTAAGATTATTTCATTTTTCTCTTCTGAACATCTTGGGGCAAATATCTAGTTCACTGATTTGTGTTCTTCCTGTTTGATAATAAAAAAAAAATTAATGTCATTACCTTCACTCAGCGGTGGGGGGGGAGGGGAGGATAAGGGCACAAAATGGAAGAGAGGAGAATACAGGGGACCATGGAGAGGGATCATGGGTGAATTGGTGGTGGGCTGCCCAAGGGGAATACAAAATGTAAAAGACATAAATAACAATAAAAGAAAAAAATTAATGTCATTACCTTAAAAATATATATATATAACACTCGCCTCCTAAGATCTCAAGAAGAGAAGTCTCCAAAATCTAACCACACAAATGGAAACTTTTATGTTCTCAGAGAGTTCAAAATTGTTATAATAAAGAAAATTAAAGAAACAGAGGAAAACATAGAAACAGAAGTCAAAGTAAGAGAACTCAGAAAAGCAAGATATATAACAAAATTCACAAGAACAAATTAAGATCTCAAAAATAAAATCAGTGAACAGAAAATATGATTTGATATACATTATTTTTCATCTGGTCACTTTCTGTCATTATTTGTGAGATTCTTCCCTGTTGCCACATGTATTTATAAGTTGTCTTATTCTCAGTGGTGCATGGTATTCTATGGCAAAGTTTAGACTGTAACCCAATTTATCAATTCCACTATTTATGATCACTTAAATAATTATTTGATTACAATTGACCAATTGAATATTATTTGATTACAACAAATAGTGCCAATAGGAATATTTTCATATGTCTTTTTGGAGAATGCTTCTATACAGTTCTGGGACTAAAATACTTAGATTATCTACTACAGCAAAAGATATGTGGGTGTTTCTTCTAGTAATACTTTCATAGCATTTTTCCACAAGTGTCGGTGCTAGTTTATATGCGCACCAACAGTATATAAAAGGTCCAGCCCAAATCATTGTTAAAGATTCAGTTTAAACTTAGTTGTTTTGCTTAGAAAGTATTTTCTGGTCACACCCCAGTCCACTGGATCCCCATCATTGGTGGTGTTAATCTATACTGCCATGTTAGCTTACCTCTTTTGCATATCTGGTCTGCATGACTTTTCTCTGTCTTCGCCTCTAGTATAAAGGTTTCTTAGGGGCAGAAAGTATATCTCATTTATATTAGTACTTATAGCAGGTTCTGGCACAGAAAAAGACAGAAGAGACTATTTGTTGAGTAAGTCTCTTATTGTCACAGAAAAAGGAGAAGAGACTATTTGTTGAAAAGTCTGAGACTATCTGTTGAAAAAAATAAATGATTTATATTATTTAATCCCATTCCCTCATTTTCTTATATAAGAAAATTGAGACCTGGAAGAGTTCATTGCCTTGGGGGAAGTCACCCAACACATCAATGGCACAATGGCACAGCTGGGGTTAGACTCTGGCACCATGCCTCCTTATCTGTTGCTCTTTTCACAAAATTATGCTACAGTACTTGAAAATCCTACTATCACAATAAACTTATAAGGACACAAAGAAGTTTGGCTGAATTTCTCTCTTTCAAAGGAGATGAGACATAATAAATCTCTTCACAGCTGATGATAAGGTTATGGAACTTGTCTATATGCTGGGACAGAAAACTAAGTTAGAAGAGAAGCTACACTTCAAGATGAACAAATACTCAAGAGACAAAATGGTCAGGCATTAAAGAGCTCTGGGAAAAGCATCTTAAATTTGTAGATTCAAATATTCCAAAAGGTTGGAGATGGTCTCAATTTATAAGCCCCATAAAATACTCTGAATTATTGGATGGTGCAGTATCTGATTTTAAAGGATTATATAGAGACATGAAGAGATGAGACAGCTGCCAGATATGCCCTGACAGTTTGTAGTTAAAGCTTGATGTTGGAGTAATCTGCCAATATTCTAGTCCAGAGATTTATGTAGAATTTTATAAAGCAACAAAGCAAATACACAGAAAGAAACGGGTAAAACAGAGCCTGGCAGAGCAGAGTTAATACTGAGAATCAGCACAATTTGAAAGGGAAAGACACTTAGATCATTTGGTTTCTCTCTGGGACAATCTAGTAACCTTCTGCAAATTATTTAAATCATTTAGACCAAAATAATTTTAATCAATAAATCCTTTTTATTATTGCTTATGTGCAAAGCAACAAAGAGGATACAAGAAAATAAAACAAATTTTTCATGGCATTTTCCTAGTTCCAAATGTTCAATAAATTATTCCTTAGCTAGAAAAAAAGGCCCCAACTCTTTAGTTGTACACTCAATGAACTGGCGTCAGACAATTTCCCACCATTTAAGTAGCCTATTACCTTTCCAAAGTGTGTGTGTGTGTGCTTACACACATATGTGTATATATACACACACATATATATACACTATGTGCCAGACACTAAACCATATATTTTATATACAATATATGATCTAATCTTCATAAGCCAGTTCTCTTGATCTAATCATGTTAATTTGACCCCAACATTCCATTGAAACTGCTCTTGTTAATATTCTTGATATCTTCCACATTGCTACATCCTTTCATCATTTCCTAATTTATTTGACTTAATAGTAGCATTTGGTTTAGTACATCACTCTGTCCTTAAAATATTTTCTTCATTTGATTTGATCATATAATAATTTTTGGATTTTTCTTCTGACTTCACTGACTGTTTCTTCTCAATAATCTAATAGGATTCTCTTAATCTCTAAATGTCCTTAAACATTTTCCATTCTCAAAATACGTGTATACTTAGTAATCTCTTTGGTCACATGGGTGTAAGTACCATCTGTGTGCATTTATGGTTCTCAAATTTATAACAGAGCTCAAATCTTTCCTTGAACTCTAGATCCATTTATCCACCTGCCTATTCAACATCTCTACTGGGACCTCTAGTCAGTATCTCAAAGTAAACATATTCAAAACCAGTTTCCTAATCTTTCCTCTCCAGCCTGCTCCTTTCAGAGTCTTTCCCATCATCTTAGTAATTTTATTCCACCAGATGTTCAGACCAGAAACTATGAAATTCTTCTCAACTCTTCTTACCCTCCCAAATACTAAATCCTATCTATCAGCAAACTACTAGTTTATATAGTAATATAGTTCCAATTATTCCCAAAATCTGACTGATCATCACCTCTGCTGTTAGTGTACTGGTCCAAAACACCATAATATCCTGTCAGGCTCATTTCAATTTCCTCTTTACTCGTTTCCCTAATTCTTTATTTCCTTCTTTGAAGTCCATTCTCTAGATAGAGGCCATGCAGAATAGACTGTATTACTCTGTTCTCATAACCCTCCAATATTTTTTTCCATTTCAACTATTAAAATCCTTTATACTGGCCGCTAATAACCAACATGAACTTGACCTCATACTTCTCTGACCTCATTTCGTATTAATCTTCTCTTTACCACTGTTTCAACAATAATGACTTCTTTGTTCTTCTAAAGCATATCAGCCATGCTTTCACTCAAGAATTTCACATTTATATCTTCAATCTATGTTTTTCCTCTAAATATACATCTGACCGGTTCATCTTCATATTTCTGCTCAAATCCTCTACTCCTTGAATATTTTTACATAAAAATTACTTCTAATCCACATCCCACATCTTTTTCCTACAGAGCAATTTTATCATCTGACATGTTTTACTTATTTACACATAAACTGTTTTCCTCCATCCCCATTAAATTGGAAATTTAATGGGCTTCCTTGGTGGTGCAAAGGGTTAAGTCTCAGCACTATGAAGCTATCAGCAGCCACTGCAGCACGAGTTCAATGCCCAGCCAGGGAGCTTCCCACATGGCGCAGCAGACCTCTCCTGTCTCACCCACTGCTCTCTTCAGCAGTGTATTTCAGTCAACCCACCTGTTCTGCTCCCCACTCTGTCTCTGGGGAATCCTCTCAACCCCCACATCTCTGGCCTACACCCCAGCTCTTGTATGCATCAATAAATGAATCTATAAAAAAATTATCTGAAGCAAAATTCAGGCTTGGTTAACTCCAATGTTTATATTACCGTAACATCTCAAATTGCCTAAAATGGCCTGTCATCATGCACCATGTCTACATGTCTGAGCCAGATCTAAACTTCTAGGCTAATCTAATGGTGTCCTTACCATAGTATCTGTCATAGGGTGGAAAGAGCAAATATTTGATAAATGAATGAAATTTCATCCGGGCCTCCAATCTCTTCTATAATTTAGCTTCAGAGACAGTAGAAAAATTAATGGAAGATAAGAAAGAGAGAGAGAGATGTCAAAGGGAAAATATTACAGACAATGGAGTACACACTACAGGCTTTGGTTCAAATTCTATTAATGAGTAGCCTTTGAAAAAGCACAAGTTCTCCCAGGCTCCACTTCCACATGTACATATGAGGAAAACTATCACCACCTAACATATAGTACAAGGAATTAGCGAATATGGAATATAATCACCTAGTCAAGTGTCTGGTAAACAATAGTCACTCATCAAATATCAGCACTCCTCTCAAATTTTTTTCAGAAATACCCAAATAAATATTTTCTCTATCAGAATTATAGCATTAAGCCAAATCATTTTAGTAATCATGTTATAATGCAATTTATTAAATTAAAATATTGAATAGCTTAGACAATTCAACAATTCCCAGGCTCTCTAGCACCAAAATGAGTTTGGCATTAATATTTTCACATGAATGTTGCCTATCCCAGAAGCATCCCAAGTCACACTAGGATGACACGTGTTTTCACTTCTGTTACCTAAGCAGTTGCCCCCAAGATTCTAAGGGGACCATATTTGTCTTTCCCACATGTTGCATCACATTAACCACTTTCAGGTATGAAACAGATAATCTGTGTGTGGATTGCACAGATTCTTGTTTGATTCCTCCAAATTTCTTCTCCCATCTCTATTAGTGCCTGACTGCTGAGAGGACAGAGATTTGAAAACTAATAAAAGGCATATTACTGTTACCTTCCATTCCTTTACCCATTTTAGTCATCTGTCACATTCTCACTAAATTATCTATGTCCTCAATGGACAAGATCAAAGAAATACTAATAACAAAGCCAGAAGTAGTATTACTAGATCCAAATCCCACTGAACATCCAGTATGTGAAAGATCAATTTTACTTATTGTATGGCTTGCTGAGCCAACGCAAGTTTGACTCCATTAAGTGATAATTGTACTGCTAGTAATTTCTCTTTTGTAACTCTCTTCTGATGATTTTTAAATATTCTTAACACAGCCCTCTACAAGGAACCAAACATAACTGTGCATAGTCAAAAGACAATAGGTTTCAGGAATCAAAAAGACCTTGACTGAATAGTTCCAAGCTATAAAATCCTAGACAAGTTACTTAATCGTGTTGTGCCTCAGTTTCCTAGTTTTCAAAATGGGGTAATAACACCGGGACTGTTGTAAATATCACGAGAAACTCATGAAAGTAACCTAACAGCACTGCCCCACACACACAGAAAATGCTCTAGAAATGGGAAGCAGAATCATCATTACCCCTACTATGTCATGCTATTTGCTGCTTCATTCCCTTTACTCAGGCTTTTGCCTGGTCTGCATGGCCATTCTCTCTAGATTCATCTGGCAAATTCCCATTTTTCCTTCACTTCATCACACAAGTGTTACCATCTCTGTGATGGCTTTTACATATTCCTTTACCTCCCCACAGCATCAAAGGTAGGTTATAGATAGGCAAGAAATGATCACATACACTCCTTTCTCTAAAATGAGAGTATGTTATTGATTTAATTAATGAAGGCTACAGAAAGGGAGCCCAAATGAAACTGTACAGGGAGTGAGCAGCAGCAGATGCAACATCTATCTCTTAGCTCTGCCTTTGTCCCTGGGTTTCCTAAGGAGTAGTGCAGCTGCTGGTGATAGCTCTACAAAGGCGGAGTCCTGCCGGAGGTCAGAATCACACAAATTCTTGCTGCTTTGCTATACGTCGCTTTCTTTTATATACTCATGGCTTCCATCACCATTTTGGAAGAGCTTAACATTAAAAATGTAAACAATTCCATTAAAAGGAAACTTCTACAAACATCTAAATCCCTTGATTGAAGACCCAGACTCAGCTATTGACTGGACTGTGAGCTCAAAAACAAGGACTATCACAAGTTCAAGGACAAAGACTATCACTTTCTAATTTTGTACCCTCATGACCTGTGAGGGACCTAAAATATACTACAAAGGGTTTTCCCATCATATAGGCTTAATTGATAGACTTGACACATTGTCACTGATTACTGTGAACTCTGGGATGAGTTAGTTACATGGTCTAAGGTTTATATTTCTCATCTGTAGAATAAAAATAGTAAAAGTTCCACCTCCAATGGGTTGGGTAAGTACTAGCATGCATGTGTGTGTGGTACAATTGAAAATCATTATCACAGTAACAAGCACATCAGAAGCATTCAATAAAGGTTAGTCATTTTTAAATATCACTTTCATCATCATCATCATTATCATCATCGCCACCATTTTCAACTCTAAGTACATGCCAAATATTTCTGCTGCAAAGGAAGTAATTCCCTTTATAAGGTTATTGTATTAAATTAAAATGATTTAAAGAATTTGGCACAGTTGCTGGCACATAACAAATGCTTTAAGGTGTTATTTCATATTATTTTTTAATCCTAAAATGAAAGTTACGGATAATAGGGAACTCAAAATGCAAACTAATGAATGGGTCCCCTGCTGCAACAGATTTCAAGTTGCCCATCCAACAGCTCTTCTTCCTTAATAATAGAAACCTCATGATGGGGTATAGGGGTGGAAAACTCTGTACCCAGTCAAAATATGAAACTCAATTTATTTGAAAGGAGCAGCCAATCAAATCTAACAGAAAGTCATTGGATCAAATTGTTAGGCAAAATCTCTTTGACTCAATTGCAAGATAAGCCCTTTTCCCTTCTCCATTATCACTTCTGTTGCCTGGAGCTGTGGCAGTCACCTTTAAACCACAAAGTTACCCCTGAAAATAGAAGCCATGAGCTATGGATGGAAGAGCAGAAATCAGAAAGAGTTTGGGTCTCTCCTAACTTCGTGAAGTGATTATAGCAGATCTAATTGCATACCTTCAGACTATTTTTTAGTAGGAGAGAAAAGAATTTATTATGTTAAATAACTTAATTTGATCTTACGTTATCTGAAGACAAGCCTAATCTTAACTATTACATTTGCCTTCAGTCATGCCATAGCAGAGATGAAATTTTTCCTTGGTAGTGTGTCTCACACAAAAGGAAACACACAATAACTTTGCTGTTGTGTGATCCAAACACCTATGTTCTCACAAGAGAACCTGATAAATCTTCTTAGGGACAAACATTTTCCTCATAAGGCTCGCCCATTTAGGGTCAGTATCAGTGATATCTGACACCAAATCCAGTCTTTTTTCATTTCATCAACTGTTTATCTCCTCTCTCTAAACTACTACGACTGCTACCATCTAAGCCACATCATTTAATATTTTTTAAAAAATATGTTCTATCTTTCCCTAATTCATGCTTACATTCATTTCAGTTTAAATAAATCATAAACGTCTATGAGGTAAGAAAGTTAGAAAGCCCTGGGAACTAATTCAGATTATATGTACTAGCTGTCTAACTTCTAGTTCTCCCCCAGTAAAATTGAATAATGCCATCTATATAGGCAGATACATTATCTAAGTTAATTTAGATAATACATGGAATATCCATAAAGCCCTTAGAACAGTGATTGTCATAAAGTAAGCACTTATTAAATGTTAGGGCTTTTCCCCCCATCACCACTGCTCTCCCACTTTCAGTTGAGTCTAGAATATACTTCTGCAAAGTATATTCATGTCTCTGTTTCTCTTTCTTTGGTTATTCAAGCAGCAGGCATAGTTCATCTTAACATAAAGCAATTTTTGGCAGATGTTCATCACCTTGCTGGCTTACTAAAGAAACATTCTGCAGGAGGCTTGGAGAGGCTCCCAAAGGAGCTTGCTGAAATTTTCTGAACATGTTCAGGCATTAGATCTCTATTATTGGAATCCCAAGGAGCACAAATCATCTTATTCAAAGACTTAGGAAGTTAATAGTTCATTATGAGCATGGCTCTAGAGAACTGAGCTTTCAAAAGAAAGAAAAACTATGTCTTCTGTTTCATTGCCTGAAGACTATTGTAAGACTAGTAGAATCTTGGAATGAGTTATTCATAGTAGTCCCATAATGCCTTGCTATTTGAAATCCCTCCTTGACTGGGGCAATATATAATTCCATTAACACTGTAGGGGAATCTAAGGGCCATGTAGAGATTTTTATATGAAACATCACCAGAGAATGAACAGTAAGGATAAGAAAGTCTAAAGAGAATAGGAACTTGAAAGTCAAGAAATTCAAACTGTCTCTTCTTCTCAAAGCATTCCATCAAAGAATAATAAATTACCAACCACTTGATAGTGATAAATACACACACACATGTGAGTATATATATAAATATATACATCTACATACTAATGTACTATAACTTCTAGATAGTATGGTCGTTTCTTAAATACTTTATATGTTAAATGCTTCCTATGTTCTATATGTGCCAAGGAGGCACAATGTTTACATTATCTGATTTAATTAACATTGTAATCCCATATAATAAAAATGATCTGCATTTTTCAGCTAAAGTGGAAATAGATGCAGTGTCATGCCCGAGGTCACACTGCTATCTCATAGGAGATAAATATTATAGCCAGTACTAACACATGTCCATTTCAACACAAAGTTGTATTATTTTAAAAACACAGGTTGAAAAACAACCATGGTTTGACCTACCACATGCCTAAATGAAAAAGAACATAAAAATTTTTGGAAGGTCCAACATCTATAAAAGAAGAGGGAGGAAGCACAGGATTGGGCAGGAAGTCTTAGACCACAGCACAGTTCTAAAAAATGGACCAGGGCTAATACCCTTGCTGTGTTCATTCAATGGATAATATAGAATCCTGGGCAAGTAAGGTCATAGTGAGCACATTTAGTAGACCCAAAGAGGCAGTCATTGGGGCTGAACATTATACATGCAGAGTAGGAAATATGAGTAGCACCTTTCCATGGCTACCCCAGAACAAACTCTGGCTCTCAAAGATCTACTTCTCGGAGCCTCCCTGGTGGTGCAAAGGGTTAAGTCGCAGCACTATGAAGCTATCAGCAGTGACTGCAACACTAGTTTGATCCCCCACCAGGGAGTTTCTCACATGGCGCAGCAGACCTCTCCTGCCTCACCCACTGCTCCCCTCATCAGTGTATTGCAGTTCATCTGCATGTCCTGATTCCACTCTGTCTCTGGTGAATCCTCTCACCTCCCCACACCTCTGGCCTACATCCCAGCTTGTATGCATAAATAAATAAATTTTTTAAAAATCTACTTCTTAATACATGCCTGAGCAACAGTTCCTTCATGGTCACTGTGGGCTTCTCTTCCTGAGAATAAACTTAGAAGAGTTGAGTTAATGAGATGAATTACTGCAGTAAGGGCTTAACTAGTATTCATCTTTTCCTTCTCCTGTAACAATTCTAAATTCCCCTCATTCTAATTTCTGCAACTATTACTTCAGGATATTATGGAATCCTATCTGGTAATATAAGCTAAAACCTTCATTCCTGAGTAGTCTGAGCCCTTAGTAATTGTAGCCTGTTCCTGCAGGAAATTTCTACACATGCCCACTTAAAGTAAAAATGGTCTAAATATCAAGAGATGCCAAAGATGATTATTTGGTCTCCACACATTTTCCACCCTAACCCCAATGTGTAAAAGCTGCCCTAATTCATCAGGGTCAACTGCCCTTGACAAGATGATAGTTCCTTTTTTAAGTATCTTCCTTTAAAGTATCGATAACAGAGATTATCTGATGTCAACTGGCCTAGGCATTTTTGTCTACTGGGTTGGTAGCTCTTGCATTTGTATGGTGGATGCTTTCTGTAACGTATTCAAATGGATTTAAAAAACATTTGTTTAAAATAGATTTACTAAAACAAACTCATCACCTACAGGTACTACAATTTCATATCCTGATGAAGCCAATAGTTCCCTCCACATGTCCTCAGGATGTGATTTTATTTTTACCTATAATCTTGGTTGGGGAAACGGTCAGTTGAAGAGGTTTCAACTTGGTCTTCCCCACTACAATAGTTCTTATCTCACATGCCAAGAACTTAATGAGAAGGTTACTCCAACTGCCAAGTATATCAATTCCAGTTATATATTTGAAGATTGGGGAGAACACCTAACTGTTCCAGGGAAGCCACTGTGAGTCTTTAGCCATAATTTCATTTCTTATTAGGTCTCAGAAGCCCACACTCTAACAGAAACACCATCATGATATTTTGAATCTTTGGATATCAATCTAAATGTAGTGTCTAACAACTGGGCAACATTTTAGCGGAAAGCAACCATTCTCCATTCTTGCCTTTTTCTAGTTGTGGATGTTAAGAAGCGCCTTTAATCAACTATACATCTAGTTTTCTGCTGGAAAAACACCATGTCTATTAGCCATCTCCTCAACTCCTTGAAAGTCAAAGCACCTTTGTTTGGCCCTCAGTCCTCAGTCCTTGTCTGTCATTAAGATAATTATGGCCTACACCTGTAAAATTTTGATTACTTCAGGATGCTATGGTCTATTCAGGCTTTCTATTTCTTCCCTATTAAATCTCAGTGGTTGTATAATGTCTATTTTGTCTAGGTTATTGAACTTACTAGCATATAAATGGTGGCAATAATCACTTACTATCCTCTCAATTTCTGTATTGTCTGTTGTATTGTATTGAAAGCTCCTCTTTCATTTCTGATCCTATTTATTTGAGGGTTTTTTCCCTTCTTTGTGAGTCCAGCTAGAAGTTTGTCCATTTTGTTGAATTATGTTTGTTTTCCCAAAGAACCAGTTTTTTGGTTTCACTGATCTTTTGGACTGTCTTTTTTATTTTAATTTCATTTATTTCCGCTCTAATACTTGTTATTTCCTCTTTTCAACTAGCTCTTAGTGGTTGTTTTTTTGTCCCTCTTTTTCTAGTTCCTTGAGGTGAGAGATAAGATTATTTCTTTGAGCTCTTTCTTGTTTCTTGATGTGGGTGTGTATAGCTATATATAGCCCTCTTTTAAACTGCTTTTGCTGTGTCCCTTAAGTTCTGGAAGGTTGTATTCTCATTGTCAGTCTATTATGATTGCAGAATAGAATCTGTGAGGGAAAGTAGCAGAAGGAAGAAGAGAGGAAGACCAGCCATTACATCTCCAACAACATAAATGGGACTAATGCCATTAAACGAACACCCTGTGGAGCCTAATCCTCCTAAGGAGGTCTCACAGAAACACACATGAAGACTTAGTCATTTGCTTAAATACAGCAAAGTTTTATTTTTAGCAAAAAAAAAAAAACAAAACAAAACCTTTACTCATTAGATAACTCACTTCTAGGTAGCTTTTGGTAAGATTCAGGTGTTATTCTTATAATAGAACTACACTGTTGCCAAGGTGATAGGAACTTAAACAAGAAATAAATATAACTGCAATAAGCATGTTCTGAGAAAACAGCACCAACTGAAATTTCCTTCTGAAAAAGAAATCCAGGGCAGCAGAAACATCTAAATAGTCTCTTTAGATAAACATGAGCTCTCACATCACAGCAGGGAGGGTATAAAGACCATCAGATCTCTCTACCTCAGAGAGTTGCTTGACTTGAAAGCATTGCTTAGCATTTTAGTACATGGTTGTTGCTGGCTGTACCTCTTATCCTCCTTACTACAATGTCTTTTTATACAGCAGAAACATAGAACAACAATTGACATTCTAAAGATGGAAAAGAAGTCTTCTCCAGCAAAAGATAATACAGTGTCATGTTTACCATTTGGTCTCCCTCCATGAGTTTACTCCAAGGATGAGCCTGTTTCCCAAAGGAGATCTCCAGAGAAGACTTGAAAGAATTTTTTATAATTAGGAAAGAAAACTAAAACCTTTCAATTCATCCCTTATATGACTTCTTTTTTTCCAGAGAATTTTCCATACTCCCTTTCCCTTTTTTAGAGAATGTACACTCTGGTGTACCAGCTTTGTTTATAATCTAGCACATGTTACAGTATATAACAGAAATTCCAAATTTATTCCTACATCTCTATCACATACTCCTATGGAAGAATACATGCAGATGATCTAAAAACCACACTATCTTACATAAAATCACAGAAAATGGTTGCATCAACATCATACACATTTTAGAATTTATATTTAACTATGATTAATATTAAAACCTAGTGCAACATAATAAAAATAAATGTACTAAAAAACATAAAATACAGTCCTAATTTCAGGTTTGATTCTAACATTCAATGGTAAACTGGGAAAAGTGACAAGCCCTCTGTACTTATTACGACTTTAACAAATAACAAAAATAATTTTACAGGTTTGTTTGAGAAATTATATAGCATATTATAAAACCCTGAGAATAATCCTTGAGCTACTCCTCAATAAATAAATTATATTAAATTTGCTTATTTTTTGGTTGTTAATATTGTTGTTATTATTCACATAATCTTCTTTTTATACTCAGTAATAGCAAACAGTTCCAAAGATTGCTAAATAGTGACAGTTAACCAGAATAGACTAAAAAACTAGACACATTTAACAAAAACAATTGTTGAACCAAGAATTAAAATTTTCACCTTTTATTTTTCACTGTTAAGAGTGCTATTTTCTGCAGACCACTGTAATAGGCTTGGATCACCATGAGTCCATACTGCTAAATAATTCAGGGGTCAACATGGGCAATCTCAAACTTCATCACTACAAAATGAAATAATCTATAAATGTGTGGATGCCAAAATTAGAAAGTGAAACCTGTCACATGAGCCTGAAGCACTTCTTTTTCATAATGTTTCCAACTGTGATGGAACCTAAATGTCCATCACAGCATTTACTTTTTGGTAGAGGCCTCCATATGATGTTTTTAGTGCATTTCCACCACAAATGCATATTAAGTGATAAACAAGACCAGCATGAATTCTTTCCATGTTTATTTTATCTTAGAGACCTTAATTATTTAACAGTAGTTATATGGTCAGATGAGTAGCAGTCAAATTGCATTTTTATTCTTCACATACTGAAAAATATTAAGGAAGAGTCCCTTTTCCCCCTATTATACAATTTATTGCCTCTTTTTTTATCATAGTCTAATAAACAATAACATTTAACTTTCCGTATTAAAAGCCTCAGACTCAAGTCAGTAGTCCTCACTCTATGCCCTTACCTCTACAGCTCTCTGACAAGACACCCTCCATTCTAGGTGTCTACTCATGTATCCCCTTATCAATGCAGGAGCCCTGGTGTTGGCATATGTCCAAGTCAAGAGCTATAGGGGGTTCTGCACAACAGTCTCTCCTCCCTCTTGTGGGTTGTACTGCCTAATTATCATGATAAACAAAGTTCACTTAAAGTTTTTCCTACCCCTTTCTGCAGGACTAATACTCCTATGCTGTAGGCATCAGTTTTTCCCTCAGGGTTTTATTGACTTTGTTTTATGACATTTTTATAGTGAGCATCTTTACTCTGCCAAATTCAACATTTAACTTTATAATGATACTAACTATTGCTGTTGTTTTTGATGACATTAGTATTATTATTTCAATTTTTGATTGCCTGCTATGTGCCAGAACATTATATCAGTCTCCTCACATTCATTATTTAATACTAACAAGTACCCTGTATAACAAATATTATTGCTGCAGTCTTTGAGACTTTCTGAAGCCACATTGCTATTGTGATAGCATGTTGAACAAGACTCTGTATGTCTAAATTTCAGTTATTTTCTTATCATTTATTGTACGCTAGTATATTAATTACAAAGAATTTTAAAGAAAAATAGACGGGAGCAACTGGAGTAAGACGTGCCTTGTAATATGGTTTCCATTAGTGATAGTAATACATATTAGTAGTTATATATGAATACCTCTTAGAGGTTAAAAAAAAAGATTTAAAACTTAAGAATGGGAAAGAAATTTTCTAGTAAAGATATCTGAACAAAAACTGGCTTTTGCCTTCATGTCTGAAACAAACTTTAAAAATCAAAATACATGAAATGATAGTTCAAATACATTGAATCAGGCAATAAAGAACAGTAATTCTAAGAGACAAGAAACAACTGAAGTGGGCCCTATGGTTATCTCATCCTACTGCGTGGAGTTTCCAGCACAAGGGAAGGGGAAATACAGGAATATACAAACAGTCTCCCTAATTTGAAAAGAAGCTGGGTGTTCAGGAAAGCCAAAGTAGATTTAATGGTAATATAGAGAAGAAGGGCTGCACAGAAAGAGAGTTTTGAACATCACAGAGAACTATTCTTGAGTTTTCATCTGAATATTTTTTGTTTAGCACATGCATATTTTGAAACTACCCACAGAAAGAAACACCAAAAGGATTTGAAGGAACAAAACTTATTCTTACAGGAGCAGGTTCTCTTCCTGTTCTCATAAGTCAGAGCAGAAAAACCTTATAATATATGGAGTATTGAATACTCAGAGGAGTTTTACCTCAGTAAGGTGAACAGAGTCCAAGATTAAATGGTGCTGATAACACTTAACAAAGATGAGAATGTTATGAAAGGATCAACCATTTGTTTCCAACTAACAACTGCATCTTAGAACAAAGCTCAAAAATATTTCTGTAATTGTAAAAGTATCTAGTACCTAAGAAGATGAAATTTAATGTCTGCTATTTAATAACAAAAATTACCAGGCATATAAAAAAGCAGGAAAATATGATACAAAATGAGAAGACTAACTTAGAAATGATGCAGATCATACATTTATTAGATAAGGATATTAAAAGTTAACTGTATTCCATATGATCACAAACCAGAGGTAAGACTGTGCATCTAAGAGGTGATACAAAATTTTCTAAAAAATAAAAAAACAAAATCAGACTGCTATATTTGAAAACTACAATGTCTGAGAAGAAAAATACACTTACAGCATAAAGGCAAATTATACAATGCAGTTAGAAAGATTAATGATCTTAATGTCATTACTAAAGATAATGATTATAATGATCTTAAAGAATTAGCAAGAGAATTTGCCCAAATTACACTCTAAGAGAGAAAAAAAAAGACTAAAAAAGAAATAGAGTATCATTGAGTTATAGCAAGTCTAAGTGGCCTATTATACAGGTAAATAGAGACTACAAAGGAAATGGAAGGGAGACAGAAGAAATATTTGAATAAATAATTATTGGAAATTATATAAATTTGATTAAAATCCACATATCTAAGAGTTCAATAAACTTTAACCACAAGAAATATGAAAAACTACATCAAGACCAATAATGATCATATTTTTTTAAATTACCCAGGGTGTAAAAAGACACATCATACACACAGTAGAAAATATAAGAAAATATAATATTGTTTTTTGAAAACAATGCAAGTCAAAAAAGGTAGAGCAATATCTTTAAAATAATGAAAGAAAAAATTTTCAACCTAGAATTTCTCTATATAACAAAAATATCTTTATTAATGTCTTTCTAAAAGATTATCAGGAATAAGCATGATGAAATAATTCATAATTAGAAGACATGAACTACCAAAAAAAAAATTTTAATGGAAGTTCATCATGAAGAACTTTACATAAGAAAATAATCCAGGCCTAAACAGAAAGATGAAGTGCTGGTAAATATAAGAGACTCTTTGTTAAGCCACTTTAGAGATTTACTGGCTATTTAAAGCAAAACCTAACAATGTGTCTGAGTTTATAATGCAGAAATAAAAATATAAAGAAGGAATATCATAAAGGCTGGAGTGAAGAGGAAAAATGGAAATATCCTGTTATCAGGTTCATATGTATACATGAAATGGTATGATGTTACTTGAAGACAAACTGTGATAAATTGAAGATGTGTACTATACAGGCTAAAGCAACCACTGGTGTAACACAACAAAGAATTTCAGCTAATAATTCAATAAAGGAGATAAAATGGACTCAAAAAATACACAATTTATCAAATATAGGCACAAGAAGAGACAAAACAGAGCACAAAATACAAAGTATAAATAACAAAAAGGCAAATTTTAACTCAAGGACATCAATAATCACATTGAATTCACTGTAAGTGAAACTTATAAGAGCTTCTACAAGAAACAGATAAATCCACAACCATTTTTTTTTCTGACCTTGGATTAGGCAAAGATTTCTTTTATATGGCACCATAATAACAATCTATTAAAAAGAATTAATAAACTGGATTTCATCAACATTAAGAATGGACTGGAAGAGCATACATGAAAATCACACATCTCATAGAGAACTTATATCTAGTCTACATATAGACCTTTCATGGTGCAACGTTAAGAAAACAAATGACATTTAAGTGTTCAAAAGTTTTGAATAGACTCTTCATCCTACACAAAGAACAAATAATCACATGAAAGAAAGTTCACCATCATTAGGCAAATGATGATTAATGCAGATTAATACCCCAGAGAGATACTACGCTACACTATAAAAATAGAGAAAATTTAAAAGACAAGCACAACCAAGTGTTGGTCAGCATGTGTGCAACTGATACACTTCTGGTAGAAATATAAAATAGTACATCTACTTTGGAAATCTCTTTGGAAGTTTTTCAAAAATTATAACTATATCTACCCTATGACACAATCTTTCTACTCCTAGGTATTTACCTAAAAGAAATAAGACAGACTTATATAGGAATGTTACAGTTTATTTGTAATGACCCAAAATTGAAATGTCTATCAGCAGGCAAGTGGATGAACAAGCTGTGCTATAGTTACAGAATGATTCTATCTGGCAATAAAAAGTGATGTGCAATTGATATATTGCAACAATAGGGGTGAATCTCAAAATAAGTATTCTGGATAAAGGAAGCTACGAAAAAAGAGTTCATAGTGTATTATTCCTTTTATATAAAAAAAAATTTTAAAAATGCAGAACAATCCATAGTATCAGAATACAAATCAGTGATTACCTGAAGATGGACTAGCAGTCATGGAGAGGCAGGAGTTTGAGGAAACTTCTGGAATGATGAAAATGTTCATCATCTTGCTTATTATCATGGTTTCACAGGTATTAAGACAGTCAAAACTTGTTAAATTATACATTTTAACCATGTGCAATTTCTTATGTGCCAATTATATCTCACATAACTTTGAGAAACAGAGATTTTGAGTTACAAGGCTCAGCTATACGGCAGTTTTTCACGCCACCTCTCACGATTTCCCTTTTAAAAAATGCTTTAAAATACAGGAAGGCAAGGGGAACATCTTTTAGCAACCATGACAAATAAATTTAACAGTTGACATATTGACAGAATTTAAGAGAATTTTCCACTAATTAAAAGACCTATACAGGAGAAAACAGAGTAAGAACTGGCCAACATATTTTGTCTCCGGAAATAAAGCAAAATTGCAGGTAAGAGAGACAAGTGATGATACTCTCTTTCAACTTCTGTCTGCTTTTGTCTTGGAAATCTGCATTTGTGAAGTGTTACCTTGCAACTAATTCTTGCCAAAGGAATGTGAGTTGATATGCTATGTGCAACTTTCAGACTAGGACTTTTCAAAAGTGAGTCAAATTTCTTTACTTTATATATCCCTTCCATTAATCAAACATACAGGGCACTGAGACCCTCTGTGACACAACAAAGCAACGAAATTAAATCACCTAGGTCCCAAAACAAGATGTGAAGGATTGCCACCTGCCAGTCAGGAATCTGTACTAGATTCATACATTAGTGAGAAATAGAACTTCATTGTACTCAGCCTCTGAAAGATTAAAGTTTCTTGGTTTTTGGTTTTGTTTTTGGGGGGTTTTTTGTAACAATTAGTTTATTGCAGTGGTACCTCAATTAATACCTGTTATTTCTATAAAATAGTAACAAAAATCTACCAGTATAGAATACCTGTTGGGGAATGTTAATAGACTAAGATGCAATAGTAAAATGAAAAATAATGATACCAAAAGAACAAGAAAACAAAAAATGTAAATGATAGCATTAAATATTCATTGGAAACAGTAAAAAGAAAAAGAGGGAGAAGTAATATTGCTTAAATATAATGAATTGGAGATGAAAAATTGAGAGTGGTCTTCCTGAATGCAAAAGGGAACAGGAAATGAAAGAAAAGTTGACAGCAATGAGATAGATTATAATATGAGAACAAAGAATAAAACAGGAATTATAGGCCATTCCAAAGAAGGAAACCAGAATCATTCAAACAAAAGTAATAATATAGACAAACTAAAAAACACTTCCAAAACAGGAAAAATGCTCAGGTATACAAATTTTTTCTAGTAAAATTAATCAAATAAAGACTTGATTTTGCCATTATGACTTATTTTGCCATTATGATTGAATTACAGTGATGAAGGAAAAAAACTTAGAAGCATGTAGGGAAAACAGGTTTTCTAAAAAGGAATAAATATAATGGGAGTTCTTTGTTTCTCCCCTTTAAGATTAAATGTCATAATTTAATGGAGCAACAAAGGCATGTATCTCAAAAAAATCATCCCATAATTCTTTCTCTATACTATATGTTATTTAAAACTATCATAATTATAGCTTACATGTATTTTCTTCAATAGACAGCATATTATCATATTTTCAATTTAGTCTTACAAAGCTGGTACATATTTTTACAAAATAATTTTCATTTGTTAACAATTTTCTAATTGCAGAAGTACTAGATAACAAGACATTTTTACCTGGCTGATATTTGAAGACCATAGTCAATCTAATTTTACGAATAATAAAGCATTGGAAAATGTATATTAAGAATGTTTCTTTCTTATCAATTCAAATTAAGGGACTATATTAATGACAAAAGCCTGACAGTGCATAATAACACTTTTCTTTCAAATCCCTTTTTGAAATTGATATCTTTGGCTCAATTCAGTGTGCCCCACATTTCTGACAGATTACTATGGAAAAATAATATTTCTCTAGTTGACAATATTATCCATAGAGATACACACACACACACACACACAAGATTTTCACAGCAAGCTTGATGGCAATATAATGCAAAGCAAACAGCATTCTGTGTATTAGAATATTTGGGGAAATTAAGGAGTTTCAAAAACAAATCTATGGAATTAGATGTTGAATGTTTAATCTAATGATAATGTAAATGCAGAAGCATCTCATCATGCAAAGGTAAATATTTTGGTGAATTGAAGATACAAAATTTTTGTAAGGTAATAGAAATAATTTATAAAAGTTAGGACTTATATTTCACTTTGATAGAATTGCTTCTAAATGAAAATTAAGTATGTTTTTAAATGACACAATCTATTGTTTGAAATGTTTTGTCTACTTTCAGTATGTAAGGAAAACTATAGTCATCTTTGCAAGATGATCTTTTAGAACTTACCGCACATAACCCTAATGCCATTGAATGGTTACCTTTTCCCCCTTCTAGTATGCCACAGGTCCATCAGGCCTATTAGAATTTGAACACAATAAAGAAAAACTCAATCTTAAGCTGAAATTCAAATACCCCAAGTTTTTTTTTTTTCCAATTCCAACTTATTGGAATTTGGAAACAAACAACCCTAGAGTTGAAGCCTAATTCCATAAAAAGTATACAATGCTAAACAATATATTTCACCTCTTTGAATCTCAGTTCACCTTTTAAAATAGAAATACTACTACTTAACTCATAGTGTTTATGAGGATTTAGAATATTTATAAAACACCCAGTATGATGCACTGTTTTCTAGAGTCTAAGAAATGTTTCCATATAAAAAGATCTCAACTAAACTACAGAACTATGAATTTCATTTGCATGTCCAGTTTTATTTACAGAATTTTTAAAGTTCCATCCTTTATAAATGTATAATT
Organism: Scalopus aquaticus; assembly: GCA_004024925.1. Classification (NCBI taxonomy): domain Eukaryota; kingdom Metazoa; phylum Chordata; class Mammalia; order Eulipotyphla; family Talpidae; genus Scalopus; species Scalopus aquaticus. The sequence continues at coordinate 31,185 of PVIJ01014575.1, forward strand.
TTTGAAGTAAAATGATTTTAATAATAACAAAAATCCATGTCAGATAAAAGAAAAATCAACACATCCATCAAATAGACCTTTCTAAGGTCGGATGCCTACAGAATTCAATAAAATTGGCCTTCCCCATCATCTATGTCTTAAATTTTCTTTTCTTAAAAAGAATTAGTTCCTTGACAGCAGGGGTAATATTATGTATATCCCTGTGTACCTCACATCAGTAAAATATCCAGCACATAGGAGGCATTTAATAAATGTTAACTGAATTAATAAATTGAAATTATTTATTAAATGTCTTACAAAGATAATCTATATAATTACAAGGTTAATATACTAAACAAATGTGCAAAAAAATGATGGCTAACATTTACTGAGTGCTACTATGTATTAGTCACTATATTAATCATTTAATATGATAACCCTACAAAATGGATACTACTACAATACTACCCTCATTTTATAGTGGAGGAATTAGAGTTACCATGATGCTTGGTATTTAATTGTTTCAACTGCCATACAAATTGAGTCAAAATTTGAACTTTGAAGTCTGACTCAAGAACTGTAAGAGTAACTATAGGAGAAACAACTAATATTACAGCCACATCAAAAATTCAGTTTCGGTATAGCAGAAGCATCCTATACTAATTATAATATGTTCTAGGTTCTTCACCTCTGATAATGATAATGCTTTATGAACTTAGGCAATCTTCACCTCTGATAATGATAATGCTTTATGAATTTAGGCAATCTTCAGTTGCCTCATCTGTAAGAGGGAAATAAAGATATTTATTTCCTAACTATCAAATCAGGAATGTAGTTTTTTAAATAAATGCATTCATGAAAGTACCTTGCAAACTGTATATTCATATATTGCTAAGGAAGCTTTCTTTCACCTTAGCATATATAGATTTATCTTTTAAATACATGAAAATAGAAGTAGGAAAAGAGAGGCTCAAATATTATAAGAAAATAACAATATAAAATATAATTTTAGGCATAACAGTAAAGAATTTCCATTCAGGAAAATTTGAAGAAGAAACTTTTTCAACTGCACAAGTCTTCAAAAAGTTTTATACACTTTATTCATTCACTATTAATAGAAAAAGCACCTTATTCCAATTTAGTGATACCAAATAAACTGATACCTATTAGAACTATAAATAAAAATAACAATGCCTTAAATTTGTATTCATTAAATCTTTTTTAAATCCATTACTTCATTACTGTAACACTGAAAGACAGAGTACTAGTGAAAGTGGAATTAAACAAAAGGAATGGAAAAAAAAAGACATTGAAGACCAAAACACATGGGTTTTTATCCTGCTCTGTCTTGTATTACTCTATATGAGGCATTGAGCAAAACACTGAATCTTTCTGATTAACAGTTTCCTGCACATCATAGTACATTCAGTAGATGGCATTGAATATTGTCATCACTGGTTTATACAACTGAGTAAACTGAAGACCCAAGTATATAAAACTTTTTCCAGATCACACAACTATTATATGAAAGAAATGGGACTAATATCTATATCCTTTAACTCTTCAGTATTTTTTCATTTCATCAAACATGTAATTTTGTGTTCTTTATCAGGAAGAACTATAAAACATTCAGCCTCATGTAAATGTTTTCATTTTACCTCCTATGAGCTAATCTTAATTTACACAGGTTGTTATTAATGAAAAGGTGTCCAAACAAATTTATTTTATATTGGAATGTTCATCTCTGAAAAAAAACAAGCAGTGGAAGTAGAAATAATTGTCAAGTCAATCTCTGGCTTGTTTATTACTGCAGAAATAAATTGAACCCTGCTCTAGCTTTTTGACATGTAATTCTGGAATAGTTTCACATCCATTTCTCTTTCCTCTACCTGCTAACAGGAAACATTTTGTAATAATGTGTCAGAAATCTAGCAGTAACTGCCTAATGTTTCTCTTAACAGAAAGCTACTGTCTGTAATCGGATCAGCAGTTGTCAACAGTTTACTATAATGAGGGACAGAACACCAAAATGGCTCTGCTATGAAAATAAGATGCTCGCGCCTAAAATCCCACTTCTGTGTTTATTAGAAGCACAACTACCAGTCCCCATGTCACAGAAATCTGAGTATGAACCTCGTCTTGCAGAAGTAGTAATCAAGACATACACTGTTTCCCTAAGTCCCTAATAGGGGAGAAGGAAGGAAGTGGTTTGTTTTGTTCTGTGTTTTGTTAGACACTGATTTTTTTCCCAGATTAAGGAAATATGGGTTTGGGCTTTAGGAGATTATAATTGTGCCAAACTTAAAGCTAATGGGATGGTTGTTGCTGTGATATTATCTATCATATTTTTATCACAACAGGAATGGGCTAAGTTCCTTCATTTGCACTGGAAAACTATGGTGAAGGGAATGAAGATGCACATATTAAATAAGACATTTTCTCTGCCCTCAAGTAGTAACAAGTCTAATGGAAAAGACAGATCTGCAATGATATTTACAATATCATGTGCTGAGAGAATGGGCATCTAGCTAGATGGTAAATAGAAAATGATCAAGCAAAATTACAAAATGAGAATGGAATCCTCATACAAAGGCTTACATACTGAATACATACAGAGGGAGCTATAGCTTGGTGCTGATTAGAAGCTGGTGTTATTATCAAATGCATATTGAAAAAATTTTTCACCATACATGGTATAAAGAAGTTCAAATGTCTATGTGTAGGCTAATTCACATGACCATTGCCCAGCAATGAAAACATATAAAGCAAATTATTGTATTTATTATTGTTGGCATATATTAACATTTACTGGAAAGGAATCACCTTTTTGGTTCTTTTGCCTATTCATAACAACAGTTCTTTGAGCCAAAAGTTGTATCTGCTGAATTGATGCACTTCAGAAATTGCAACTACAGACAAGAGAAGGGGAAAGTAGAGAAAGCAGGAATTGTACCATATGCCATACAGTGTGTGAGGTACTCGGAATATATCATCACTCAATTTTGCCAGTGAGGTAAGTCGCATTATATCTACTTTACTGTTTGTAAACCAAGATTCAGTAAGTTACCCATAAATACAAAGTTACTGTTAAGATCTATATACCCAAATCTTGTCAATCACCAAAACTTTTCCTCTTTTCACTATACCACTCTGCCTTTCTGAATAAAGGAAAGACAGGAAGAAGAATAAGATAAGGAAGGGGTTGTACAGCCACAGCAAAGCAAATGAATACACAGGTGCCAGTGCTGCTCTTATCTATAGCAACTATTTGTTTAAAATGTGGCAAGAAGTGATTTCTGGGTATGACATCATATCCAGAGATGTAAAAGCATCCTCTCCACAAAAAAACAAGTATGACTGGACAAAATTGCGCCAAATAATCATATCAGTTCTCTGGAAATTGAGCAAAAGCAAACATCAAAATGAAAAGCATTTATTCTTGAAGAAACTATTGAAGCTTTGGATAAGAATAAAAGAATTCTACAGCTTTCTTGCTTGGGCTTACTCCCACTCCACTCCCCAGCTCCAAATTTGGGAACTATAGCTTTAACAGTGTGGGACTGACTGAAAACCAGCAGCTTTGCACAGAGGCAGGCTTCATTTGGTATACAGGAGCAAAAGCCTATGACTTTGCCAGCTAAAAGTGGTGAACTTGGTAGCAAACAAATGGGGCAAAGCTCACAGCTTTGCTAGTCTGAGGCTTCAGTTCCAATGGGACTATGATGGAACAATTAGACATTTAAGATATCTTAGAAATTAAAAGACTCGGAAAATTGAAACAAATTTACCACAAACTCCTCCCAGCTCCCTGAAAAAAATTAGGACTAAGAAATCTGAGAAAGGCTAGTAAAAAGTAAAAGCCAAGGAAGACTTGCCACACTGAATGGGCTCTCCAACCCTCACGCGGATCCACTGTATTGACAGAAGGATGGAAGGAAGACTTACGGGTTTGGGCGTTTTTGAGCACAAGTGCTGCATAAATAAATCATTGATTGATCTTACCATTGCAGAAACAAGGGAGACTTATAGGAAACCTGGCTAAATCATTCAAAAAAAATTTAAATGTAGAGCAGCTAAAGCAGTTTTTCAAGTGAAATAGATGATTTCATGTGCTTTATTAATTCAATGGAGGGAATCCTTCCATTATCTATATATCTGTCCATCTATCTATCTATCCATCCATCCATCCACATATATACGATATATGTATCAAATCACCATACCATATTATGTTTAAATATCATACATTTTATTTGTAAATTAAAATTCAGTATAACTGGGGAAATGCTTTATTAGAAAAGAAAAATCCAAAATCAGTAATTTAACCTACTTTATGTAAGAAGCTAGCAAAGAATAACACAAAGTAAGCAGAAAATCAAGACACACTGAAGATCAGAATGGAAATCAATAAAATATAAAACAGAAAAAACTACAGAAAACAACTGTTTGAAAAGCTAAAAAAGTAGATAAAATTTTATACAAAAACTTACAAAGAAAAAAAATAAGAGACAGACATTTCCAAAGTCAATAATGAAAACTAGAACATCACCTCCTGACCCTATCCAGTTCATGAGATAGTTTCTCCACTCATTTCTATAGGATTTTGATAGTCACTCACCTAGTCTCTGGATTTTAAAGTATTATCTGCCTAAATACAGACAAAAGAGTTGACACTGAATTATGACTAACTGGTGATAACCTGAATGATCACCCAATAGAAATGAACAGGAAAGAATTTCAGGAAAAATGCAATCCCATTTAGAAGATACATGAGTGATTGTGGCCAGACTTTTTACTGTTCAAAAAGACCTAGTAGGTAGAATGAAAGTAAGCTTACTAGTGACCATAAACATCTATAAATGGGGAACAACCTTGTCTCTTTAGAACTCTAAAATTTTAGAACACCAGTCTTGGAAGGTACTGAGACATCTTCCCATCTGATTCTTTTGCTTTTAGGTAGGTAAATTGAGGACATAGAAAAGTAGGGACATTCAATTACCTCTCCATTTATTGACCATGTCCTCTGTTTAGAAACATCTGCTTTAAGTGACCTAGCATGAGCCTATCCTGATGCCTTTTCCCTTATTTTTCAAAATGAGTCAAATACAAAACCAGATCTTGAGCTCAACTTTCCTAACTCCCCAGCTCATGCTTGTCATTTCTCCTCTAAACAAAACTAGAACCAGCGGAAAAGAAAATATATATATTTTGAAGCATCCTTGTCATTTTTTCAGACTGATGAGACAGATGATGATAACTCATTACCTGGTAATTGTCTTAACTATCTAGCTATATCTTCAGACTACTAATTCCTACCCCCCCAAAAAAAATAAAAGCACTAAAACACCATTAAACATTGCAATTACAGCCTTTGAGAGATAGTGAGGTGTCACTGCAGGATTTGATTAATCACAATTTGATACAATGAAAATATGTCAAGCAGTAACCAAACATAATGTCAAGTCACAATGAAAGTGTAGCACATGCAGTTAATATCATGATCTTTCTTACTCAAAACTGATTTTGTTTATGACATTTATAATGAGCTTTTGACATCTGAGTGATAGCTACACCAAGAAAAGAAATTAGAACACCTGGATATTAACTTTTCCTAAGCAATAGGCACTGCTGAAACTGGAATTACAAATTATTGACAACCAAAATGCCTTTAAATGTTCAGATTTTAAGCTTCAGGCCTAAGATATGGAAGATGGAATTCCCCATGGATCACCCAATCTACCAATTTTTATTTTATTTTTTGTCAAAGGGACAGGATACTATCATACAGACCATTCCAGTAAGTGTGTGAACCTGGGGCCCAGGCAAGATAACTACATTTTAAAGATGGCGATATTGTTAGCATCTGTCATTAGCAATTTGGCATAATCATAAAAAAGAAACTTTTAACATAAATTTTAACTATTTCAGAGATAATAGTAGTAAGACCACCCCATGACTCTACATTCTTACCTCACACAAAAAGCCCAGAAAGGATACCTACTTTGCCCTGTTCAGGAGTGAGTTTGTCTGTAGATTACTACAGCAAAGATTCATAACATTGGAACTGTAACAACTGAGGGGAGCAAATATATCAAGTATTCTCCACAGATGTAACTTGAAAAGCATTCTCCAGAATGAATCTAGCTCCTAGTTGAGAATTACAAATTTAGATGAACCACTTAATTTTACATATTAAGAAACAGATCTGGAAGGAGGAAGTGATTCACACAAAGTCCTACTGCAAACTAGTGGCAGAGCCACCTAAGGAGCCAAGTTTCTTGATGCAAATTAGTTGTGAATACTTCCAGTAACAACAAACCCTACACAGCTATAGCATTGCCTGGTTTACAAAGCATTTCTATGTTCAATAACTCACTTGAAGAACAGAATCCTGAAGAGTAAGCATGCTGAGGATTATTATTCCTATTTTATAGACGAGAAAAGAAGACCCAGGGGGTAAAAATGACTTACCCAAGATCACATGGACACTTTGGCATAGGCAGACCTTAATTCCAATTATTTTTACCCTGAACCCATTATTGTTATCAAGCCACTCATTTAATTCATTCAGACCCAGTAATTTTCTACAAAAATAGTACTGCTTTCATCCTCAAAACACAGATATTTCAATCTAGATCCCAATCTGTATTCATTACTTTTAACAGGATGATACACACACTGTAGCAAAAGGTAACTTCATGAGGACACGTAGAGTTTAAAATTCGCCCAATTTAGTCCTCAGTCTAATCTACATAAAACCCAAGTATTGATCTGAGGTAACATCATCTGGCATTGAAAAGGCTTCCAACTAGAGAATTCAGGTAATTTATAACCAAAAATAATCTCAAGCATCAAAACAGAATTGTTCTATCCTTACTTAAATACAGACTACTCATCTCCCTTCTAAAAATAGAAATATATACACAAACTGTCTATATTGCTGCTTGGGTTTTTGTTCAGTTATTATTTCAACCACCATTAAGATACCACAAATAGGGGCCTCCCCGGTGGTGCAAGGGGTTAAGTAACAGCACTATGAAGCTATCCAGAGCCATTGCAACACGAGTTTGATACCTGGCCAGGGAGCTTCCCACATGGCGCAGCAGACCTTTCCTGCCTCGCCCACTGCTCCCCTCAGCAGTGTATTTCAGTCAGTCTGCCTGTTCTGCTCCCCACTCTGTCTCTGGTGAATCCTCTCACCCCCCACACCTCTGGCCTACACCCATCTTGTATGCATAAATAAACAGATCTTTAAAAAAAAAAAGATACCACAAAATATTTTTAAAATTTAACCTATCAACAAAGTAACCATATGTCATTAAATCAAGCATATATCACAAAGATAGGCACTTCTATACACTATTTCATTTATAACAGCCTCACAATTCTATATAGTGGTATTATTAGACACATTTATGGATAGAAAGGTTTAGTAGTGTACATGATATGATAAAGTTAACAATTTAACTCAGACCTGGCTAGCCATAGTGCCTGTGCTCTTTCCACTAGGCAACACTAAATAATAATAAAAGAAAGTATGTCTATGCCAAGAGATTAAGGGAATCATTTAAGAATGCATTTAAGAATACCTCCCCTCTTTGTTCTTACCCCTCCCCTAATCCTACTCTATCCCCACTTGGTGCTTCAGTTTTGTAGTCAGCTATCAAAGGTTACTTTTTAAGCTTGATTTTTCTGACTGCTTATTTACAATATAGTCCACATATTAGTGACACCATTTGGTATTTATCTTTCACTTTCTGGCTTATTTTACTTAGTAATATCAAGCTCCATCCATGTTGCCATAAATGGCATGATTTTATCTTTTTTGATCACTGTGTAGTACTCCATGTTGTATAATACCACATCTTTTTGATCCACGCCTCTGTTCTAGGCATTTAGGTTATTTCCACAATTTAACTATAGTAAACAGTGCTGCAATACATATAGGAGTGCAAGTTTTCTGTCAAATTAGTGTTTTTTAATTTTTTTAGTAGATGCACTATACTGATAATACCAGATGGGGGTATCCCAACATAATCTCAATTAAAAATAAATAAATAAAAGTAAATTTTAAAATCCATGATATTTTAAGTACACAGTACATTGTTGCTCTTGCTACTATGTCTTTAAATAGTCCATCTAATTAGAATAACCTCCTTCTCTGTATAGATTGGGGTTTTTTTTATTCTTGTAATATATATTTTTATTGTTATTTATGTCTTTTACATTTTGTATTCCCCTGGGGTAGCCCACCACCAATTCACCCGTGATACGTATCCATGGTCCCTTGTGTTCTTTTCTATTCCATTTTGTGCCCTTTTCCTTCCCTCCCTCCACCTCCCTCCTCCCCACCCCCCACTGATTGTCTCTCTCCTACTTGGTTTCCTTACAGTCCAGTTATAAGTGAAACCATTCAATATTTTTCTCTTTCTTTCTGGCTTATTTCACTGAGTATGATTCCCTCTAATTCCATCCATGTCGCTGCAAATTGCATGTGTTTATCTTCTTTGAATGCTGAATAGTATTCCATTGTGTATATGTACTACATCTTCTTGATCCAATCATCTATATTTGGACATGTGGGTTGCTTCCATACCTTTGCTATTGTGAACAGTGCCGCAATGAACATACGGGTGCATGTATCCTTTCGGATTAGTGTTTTTGTATCCTTTGGGTAAATTCCCAAAAGTGGAATTGCTGGGTCGTATGGAAGTTCCATGTTTAGCAGTCTGAGGAATCGCCATACAGCTTTCCATAGTGGTTGGACCAGTTCACATTCCCACCAGCAGTGTAGAAGAGTTCCTTTTTCTCCACATCCTTTCCAGCATTTGTTGTTGCCTGTATTTTTAATGTGTGCCATCCTCACAGGTGTGAGGTGGTATCTCATAGTGATTTTGATTTGCATTTCCTTGA